>CM061920.1:265992324-266248810 GCA_031002005.1 Vandiemenella viatica
AATGCTAAACATTAACGTTTGTATCAAGGAGGCAGCTACGGGAGGTAGCTTGTCCCGTTAAATTGTAAAAAAAAATCTATTGTTTTCTGGTTTTACCAAAAAAAAAAAACAACTTATTTTCCATATATTGCAGCTTCCAGCCTCCCTCATCCTCCCCCAAACATCCCAAAAATATATATAGCAACAATTAATATAAAAACATAAGAAGAGTTCAGAAGCTTCACTGTATCACGCTGCCATTCTCAAAATCTCGCGCCTACAGGTTTTCATAGGAGTGTACCATGCTTTTTTTCTTCCTGTTTTTTTTCCCTATTAACTCTATGGTTACAGCTAACTTGATTAGAATTATAACCAAGTCTAATGTACTCGTAGAACAATTCATCTTTTCCATGACTTATAATTTGATGTTCCCAGCTGTAGCTCAAAGTCTTTCTGGATATAGATTGTAAGTTCTTGGGGGTACTGGGATTGGCAAAGATTCAGTGTGAGGAACTGATCTTAGAGCTGAAGGGATATTAAGATACTGAATTTTATGCTTACTTTTGCTAGAGAACCCAACGATGGAAGTCATATAAAAATAACAGTCTGTGAGATCACAGTGAGGTTCATGCCAAGCCATAGACATAGCATATGGCACTGATTTAGGAGTACATTTGAGCCATTTGGTCAAACTACTGTAACAAACCTTGTACTGATTTTCAATTTTGTAATCAAAGTAAAATTTATAGGCAGTTTTAAGAAGCGAAGAAAATCTTTTTAACGTAAATTCCCCGAAAACATAGCAGAAGCTATCGGTATGATTTTTACATTAGCGTGGTATAATTAAACAGAAAATAAATAACTTGATATTAACCACAACTCACACTAATGTACTCTAATGGAAAGAGTGATGAGGGGATGTACTAGAGAAGTAAGTGAACTGGGTTAAAAACATTCCTTGAATATGGTAATGTAATATGGAGCCCAAATTTTGGTATCAAATTCAGTAGAAGTTGTTGGTTATGCAAAAAAAAAAAAAAAAAAAAAAAAAAAAAAAAAAAAAAAAAAAAAAAAAAGGACTGCTAGATTTGTCTCTCGAAATTACCACAGAACATAATCAGTAAGTGATTTGATAAAGGAGCTGGAATGGGATTCATTGGAAGACAGGGGAGGAATGAAGAGAATCATGTGCGTGTACAAGGCGTATATTGGTGATGAGGCATAGAGGAGTTTCTTGGTGGTCAACGACTACGAAGAAGTGGCAACTGCGGTCATGATTGGGTCTTATCTCAGGTAGCAGATTCATGACGAAGGATTTCAAAAGCTTGTTGAACGGGATGCAAAAAGTTTGAACAAAAATGAAAATTATGTAGAAAAGTACATGACAGTATATAGATTGTAAAACTAGATATGTTTAATGATATTTACTATATTTTTCTTCTTATTAATTAACGGAAAGTATATAAATTATAATAACAGATTTATTTAATAACTAGCTGATACCCGCGACTTCGTACGCGTGGATTAAGCATTTCTTTTCCAGAATTGAATATAGAAAATTGTTTGTAACGAAGGATTGGTCCCAAACAACACCGAGTCGGCATAATATGACAGGAAAGCTATCACTATATCATTCTACCGTCGAACCTGTCTCTTAAAGAGAGTCAATTTCTAATATATTTAAAAACAGAAAAACAAACGAAGGTGAGGCGATGTGTGGGGATGAGGGTGTTAACTAAGGGCAGGTTTATTTCAAATTGGTCTTTTCTTCTTTCTTCAGCATGAGCATCCGATTGTTGGGTTCCAATAGCTCGTGCTCTGCTAACGTTACAATTTACACCAGTTAACGCCCGTGAGGCATGTCAAAAATAAGGCAAAATAAACTGGTGCCAGAAACATCTAAGCAGACACAAAGTAATAGGACAGCGAATACCTACATCTACACTAAATAATATGTTTTTTCTCTAAACGAAATTTATTAACAAATTATACACTAACATAATGCGCAAGAAGCACACCTTGAGCAACCAACGTAACATTACAGACTAACACACACATCCGTCACTTTGTCACCAATCGATAAGTTTTAAAAATTTCGTGACAATAACAGTTAATCAAACCGAAAAAAGTCCTGGCCTTCTTGTCAAATTCCGTCAATATCGGTAGAGGCATTTAGTCGTCAAAACGTAACAAAAAGACAGAGACTTACTTCCGCATTTATAGTATTATTACTGCAGATCACACACACACTGACTGCAAATCACCCCTGAGGGATCAATATAACGTAAAAAAGTTTATACCTACAGCATTGCAAGACCACCTAAGCTTTGCCTCGCATTGCACCCCTAACTTTGTGACATGTACAATTTAACATACAATCCGAATAATCGACGGTCCAGGCGTGACTCTTACGATCAAAAACAATTTTTAAAAACCTTTGCCTCCATGGAGATTTGAACCCGAGACCACGATCCAAACATCAGTACGCAAGCGCTGTTACCACTGAGCTACGGGACCGCTGTACCGAAAAGTAATACAGAGAGCCAGTCATTCAACGAGTCTGTCTATCACCGCTCAGTAATTTTTCTAAATTATAAGACAACATGTATTATTTATACAGATAATTTTTCAACCAAATGTAGACAGTATTTTTCTCCTTGTTTCAAAGGTTAATTGTGCAAAGTTTCATCGAGATCGGATGAAAACTGTGGTTTTGTATGAAGAACAAACAAACAAAAAAACATAAATTCATCTTTATATATATATATATATATATATATATATATATATTTACACTATTTTTGTTCTTATTAAAATGGACCTTTCTATCAAATAAATTTATTGTGATCAAAAACATGTGTTATTTTTTGTTTTTTAAAAGCTTTAGTTATGTCGAATTTCGCCAAACACATCCAAGAATGCAGTAATTCTGGTTCATAACTTGCTTTTCGTCAATTATCATGACATCTGCATTGACCCTTACTATCAACTGTATGTCACTTGGAACTTCCGCCCAAATTCATAATTGCTCAAAATAAACATACTTAAACCGCAGCCACTCGAATCAAACTATAACAGGACAGAGAAACAATAATGCAGCACATTACCCTGTTTGTTGTGAAAATATTTAATATTTACCCCCTATCACCCGGAGAAATTCATAATTTAGGAAGCAATATTATAGGGATTCCCATAAAGCGCTTATTTGGAAAACTACAAAGGGTGTAAAATGTCTTAAACATAATAAAACTGGGAATCATAAAATATCTTTCACAGGTTTGACACGAAAAATTGGCTCTTTTTAACAAGTGGTTACTAAACAGGTCACATTTACCTTGAGCAGTCGAAAAGTTAATGGCACTTATAAGGATAGGATGTAGGAACATTTCAAATTTGCGTATTATACATTGATTGAAATGTAGTCTTTTTAACAAATACCGAGTGTGGTGGTGTAACGGTTAACGTTCTGGCCTCGCATTCGGGAGGACGGCGGTTCGAATCCCCGTCCGGGCATCCAGATTTGGGTTTTCCATTGTTTCCCAAATCACTATATGCAAATGTCGGGATGGATACTTAAAAAAAAAGGCCATGGCCAAATTCCTTCCCATCCCTTGTCCCCCATCCTTTCCCGTCTCTAAAGACCTCGCTGTTAAGAGACGTTAAGCAGTTAAAAATATATAAATAAATAGTTATTAGATGGAACATGTTTGTTTCCAGGACTGAAAACGTTCGTGCCAGCACCTAAAGTGAAATGACGTAGAAACGCAGCGAAATTTATGTATTAGATAGACATTGGTACTTCTGAGAGAAATTCATTCATTTTCTCTCTAGAATACTTATGTCTTTTCTTTTTTTTCGCTACCGATACTGTGGGAAGAAAGGTCATAAAAATCCAGCATCTTCAGGATTAATCTGAGAACAAAATTCAGAAAGAAATAAAAGTAGTGTACCCATTCCAAAAGATGATGTAAAAATGTAAATGACAAAAAGTATAAAAGTTGGATGACAAGACACTAACCATCCGAAATTGTGAAACTTTGTAATTGGAGTTACCTATGAATCCGCCGTGCCTATTAGTGTGTATTACCAAATACATCTTCATACAGTGTGATGTCTAAACATGTTACTATGATTACTCACTCGCTCCTTGTTTGTAAAGGTTTCGAGAGAAAACAGCAATAGAAATGCTTCATCGCTGTTGGCTGATCACAGTGGACATAATAGTAGTCTACTTTTATGCTCTGGGGATAAGAGCAATCAGTGGAAATGTAACCCTGCAGTAAAAAATTCAACCCTCAAGTTCATAGATGCCGTTCTCTCGGACTGCGAGAGAATCATCCTAGCGAACTACGGTCAGTTACTAGTTACTGTTATTTTGATCTCAGGAGTTGAAGGTGCAACGACTAGGAATTCTGCCTGTGTATCCATTTTTGAAGTTGTGCAATAGCGATTCAAATCCTTTTCACGTCCTGCAGCCTGTTCCTCTTCAGACTAATATAACGGCATTTCGATACAATGGATGACGAGATGTTTGAAATGACAAGAGCTATGTTGTATTGAAATGACTTATACAAGGTCACAGAGCGCTGACAGAAATGTGTCACCATGGTGTCGTATTAATCCATAGTTGAATGGAGAATTTTTTTTATACATCACCGTACTCCTAATTCTTTTTGCTTTCGTGATATTAATACTATTACATCCACAAGTGACCTTAATATATTTTTTTATAATAAGGAAATTACTGAAAGTGACAAACGGTATTGATGACTAGCAAACTTCAGTATTAGTTTTCTTTTTTGTCACAGAAAGCGTAATTAGATAATAGTTAACTTAAGAATAAGTGAGGATACTTATTGGCATTAGAAATCAGCTTGTCGTCAAATTAAAGATATTCGACCTTTCTTCTTATCTTTCTAGGCTTTTAGTGGCCAGTAATTCTTTTATGGCTTATACCTCATCGATTTCGACGTCACTAGAGGTGGGAGACTGGGAACAAGGAACGGGAAGGAACTCGGCCATGAACTTTTGGAGGAACCATCACGAAATTCAGGTGGAGCGATTTCTGGAAACAATAGAAAACCTAAACCTGGATGACCGGAAAAGGTTTTGAACTCACTTCCTCCCGAATGCGAGCCCAGTGCCTTACCGCTCACCCACCACTTTTGGTCAGAGATCATTAGAGATGCCATGGAGGCGTGATATACATATGCGTTTAATACAACTACGAGACCAACAAGAATAGTATTCAATCCTGCAACAAAACACGCCTGCTGGAGGTCCATCGCGTAGTAACACGGGAACTGAGCTATTTGCAGGTTCGTGAATTGCATCAGTTTCGTGTCCTTCTTGTGATATCTGTATTTTGTTGAAGCTGTATGTTGCGGATATATATTGATAGCTCTGTGCAGCACAAACTGAGCTGGCTGTGAGACCACATTTTTTGATTAAATCAAACCTTGCCATAATACCGAAGAGATCATGGAAAAAATCGTTTTCACTAAACAACAGATTGCCTCCACTCGACGTAAAGCAAGAATGCATTTATTACAACGGAAATTTACGGAAATATTCAGCCCATTCTTTACGAAACTGGAAGATGTACTGTGACTTGCATGAAACTAATGCCAAGTTCCTCAGAGCCTTAAAGGCCACCGTCCCTTATTACAGCATAGAACAGGGATTGCCGGTACACCAATTCTGCTGGGTTAAAGTTTGGGCCTGAGATTATGGAGAATGCAGGTTCGATTCCTAATCCACTCTTCCAGATTTCGGTTTTTGATGGTTTTCTGCAACCATGTGATTGCTTGGATTGTTCTTTCAAAGAGTAATTCTTGAATTACTTTATCTTATTTCCTCTAATGCCTTCCTGGCTCTAAATGTATCAATATCAACTAGTCACAAAATCCTAATCGACAAAAATATCGCAAGTATGAAGAAGTATCGTCCATTTCAACAATCAATTTGCACGGTCGAGTTTTTTTGTTGGCTCATGGTAGTTATTGATATCTGCCGACTCATAAAACAAATCAAATTCAAACACCATGTGCCTAAGTATCAATGATTTTGTCGATGGAATTATATCGCCAGGGATCAATGACTTCCTTCCAATAATTAAAAGTTAATGTTTACACCTAGTATATTGCAAATACAGCAATTAATGTCATGTAAACTGTGTCTATGATACAACGATATGAGTATCTGCTTGCGTATTTATAGTTTTACATTGTTTCGTGTAGTCTATACCTTCTAACCATTATTTAGACTAATTGTTTCACCTAAAATGCCACAAAACAGCAGGTAAGCTATCGGTATATTAAATACTATTAGGAGAAAAATAGTATGCGGTTTCTGAAAGAACTTTAGGTGCAAACTAAAGAGAAGATGAAAAATACTTTTATGCTTTATAAAAATTCTGGATTTTAAGGAAAAATTGTCAGTAGATGTGAGACGCATGCTCAACTTGAGACCAAATGCTTTGGAATTAAGAAGTAGTATTATTACAAGGCGTAGTAATTTCCTGTTTCATGACGTGCTTTTTTTTTTTTTTATGGCTTTCGGCTACTGGGCCACACAGCCAGCTCAATGTGATTTGTTGCTATCAAGTATTGACACAAGGACACACAACAAGACATTAGCAAACACAACACTAAACACCCATGCCCTCGGCGGGACTCGAACCGGCGACCTTCGGTACGCGGAGATAGCACTCTAGCCCCTACGCTACCGAGGCCGGCATGACGTACTATTATTAATGTGTTTTTGCTGAATACTGGTTAGGTAAATAATTTTCCGGTATCGATAGAAGGCAGGTATTGAAAGTATTTTGTTGCTGGTATTAGGAGAAAATACAGAGAGGATTCGTTTTACAATACTTGACCGAGGGATGATGGCACAGGATCGGAATGCAATTCAGCCAGCTAGTCTGCCCGGTGCGGCGCGGCGGTTTGTATTGCTGCTGCTGCTACGGACAGATGTTAATCCTCCCACAGGAGCGAACAGGCCGAACAGTTGCGGCTTGGCTGGGAAAGTAAATAGATTGGACTGTTGAATAGCTGCACTTGGAATCGCCCACGAAATAGACCGCAATGGAATGGCTTGTTTCCTAAAATCAACTGTGGCGCACTTCCTGGATAAATACGATTTTAGAACATACCGATTTCATAATGTCTCTTACAACCGATCAGTTGATCTCAATTACTTGTTTATAGCCGTTATGAACATGATGTCGAAAGGCAACTTTCAATAAAAGCAATAATCAAACTATAGTGAGAGTGACAAATTGAGTGGATTTTCACTACGACTCTGAAGTAAAATAGAAGTAAATTCGTATACTCCTTACGACTTGGTGACAGAGTTTATATTTGCCGCGCATTCCGCCTCTTTATCGGCAAGAGCAACAATTTAATGTGGAATCCGAACCACGGAACGTTCTGACGTATCTCATATGATCATGCAGAACTCCCAAAAATTTCTGGTCTCACCAGAATTTGAACCCGCTACCATAGACATTTAAAGTGAATGCCTTCTCCATTGAGCGATTTATAAATATTGCAGTAACGCTGAAAATTAACCCGAAATTTCTCTCAGTTACATGCATAAGATAGAATTTCCGAAGTAATACCTACAAATATCTCCTTATAACTGTTCTTCACATTATTTTAAATGGAATCTGCCGACCAATATATATTATGTAACTACCATAGGCCTATAGATTATCACGTAACTATCTACTTGCTTGCTTACGGCACACCTCAAGTCATACGTGAACCGTCGGCCAGTGGCAAAGAGCCTAAGGTCTGTGCTATCGAATCCGTCATGTTTAACAGAATGTATGTACTGTTATCAAGAAACAAGCCTCACAATCAATAGTTGAAATAGTGTGATATAGATCACCGTAGCCTAAATAACAAAATCCCAGTGGCGTTTTGATTTTTTTTTTAACTGCTTAATGTCTCTTAACAGCGAGGACTTTAGAGACGGGAAAGGAAGGGGGGCAAGGAATGGAAAGGAATTCGGCCATGGCCTTTAAAAGGAAGCATCCCGGCATTTGCCTGGAGTGATTTAGGAAACCATGGAAAACCCAAATCTAGATGCCCGGACGGGGATTCGAACCGCCGTCCTCCCGAATGCGACCGTTATACCACCACCCTCGGTCGTTTTCAATGGTGATATAAAATCATTTAAGAGTTAGAGGAAACAGTTAGTGAGCAAGCAAAGATGAATGAATCACAATCAAATTTTTACTGGTATTTTCCCAAGCCAGCTACATAGCTAGAAACAGTTATATCTTTGTATGTGTTGGAATCATAATAAGTATGAACTATACAGGACGGACGCAACACTTTATTAAAACCAGCCATGCCCTAGGCGGACTCGAATTTGAACTTCTTGTACCATGAGTATAGAGCACTACGCTACCAGGGGTCGTCAAACAGAATTTACAGCTCGTTATCAACCAATCAGTTCATGTGACGTCGTAAGATTGCCAGTAACTCGGACCAATAGTACAAGAAAACAAAATTGCACAAACTACCAAAAATTAAACATGATTTTTAGCCCTTACCAGAGTATAATTTAAGGTTACAGTATCCTAGATAAATTCTTGTTGTTTTACAGAAGATGTCACCAAAGGATATTCATAAAGTGGAATCATTGTGGGAGGGCGCATTTGCTTGAGTACAGCAAAAATAAACTTGTGAATTTAAACGGGGGAGAATCAATGATGAAGATGGTCCCTGTACACGAAGACACCTGGTGGCAATCACTCAGGAAATATGGACATAAGAATCTCCACAAACAATAGTACGTACATTGTTTTCTGACAGAGTACCTAGATATGCGAAAAGCTTCCGCCCGTCAGATGCCGAAACAGTAAGAGGATAACTGTCTGCGAAAAATATATCCCTATTAGAAGTCAGTTAAATAGATTTCATTGAACGATTTGTCACTATACATCATATATGTACCTATCTATTTACATCAGCATTAAAGTAACAGAAAATGCAAGATATTAGAAAAGTTCGTTTACCATTAGGACTGTGCTATGACTCACAACTCTCTCACTGTTATGGTTGAAATTGGTAAGAGCTCTTTTTACTTGGTATTTTCTGTCTGGCACCCATTTCAAGTGTTATCATGACGTCATATGTACTAACACTACATTTTTTGACTCACGTAGGAAGTATTTTCAGTGGATGATACAAAAACAGTGGAACGTTGCAAGGGGATATATTTAGAGCAAAGAGGGGTCTGTGTTGAAAATCACACCACAAATTTTTCTTTTAAACTATGTGCACTTCTAGGAGTTCTCTAGTAACTCTGCACGAAGTGTAAAAGATTCTTGTCTTCGATTGGTCACAAAAGTAAAAGCGGTACCTGGATTTTTTTTAGAGAGCCAGATTGTCAAAAGTCTGTCGTGTAGAACACTCAATGGGGTAATCGAAAAAAAAAAAATCGTCTCAGTCTTTTTTAGAGCGGGGGATACATAGCTTAAGGGTTGCTTATTGTGTTACTTTGATTACGGAAACGTAAATAAATACGAAAATGAATGTCAATCTGAGATCGAAACATATCTATCTTTCTAATTTATCACATGTAGATTTTCTTTAAAGTCCTTTATCAGTCAATATAAAGTGAGTCCCAGATAAACAAAGCCGTAAAAAAACATTTATCCCCATAACATTTGGATTCAGATATGAATACTTTTCCAAAATTTGGAACCTAGGAAATTTAACACCGTTGTTATTTATTATCAGTGACTTATTGTTGTTGTTGCTTCAGGGCGCATCAACAATGGGGTTATTAGCGTTACCAGTGAGGATTCATAAGATACTACGCTTGTTCAACTGCAGCTTTTAAACCAGTATCTCATTGTGATGGTCAATCTGATGATAGCCTGGACATCATAAATAAATAAGTTGTAATTTTCTGTCTATCAGAACAGTTATTGTTTTCACTGTTTAGCGCTTACCTATGCGGTGTTATCTCTAAGGTCATGAAATTTGTATGTCATTTATCTGAACAATAACTTTTTTCTTGAATTTGCTATTGAGTGTTGGAATTTTCCATATCGCAGACTATACGATATTACTACTTAATGGTAATGAAATTTCCTACAGTGAGGCTGTATTTGAACAACCGAAAAAAATATTAATCAGCTGTTTCAGAAAACAAAACTGGTAACTTTCTAAAAAAAAAGTTGTAAATTTTGTGGTATAAATATGGTTTGAAACCTAAGAAATAATTGTGCAGTTGTACTGATCTAAGAAACAGCAGTTCTGTTAGATGTGTTTCTATTAACCGTATATCTATATAGCAAACTGATTCCTGAAATGCTTACATTAGTTTGCCCAGTTTTAAAAACTGAAACCAAACCTTGTTTCCTTTGACTCTGCCGCTATTATGGATAACTGATTCCTCTGAAAACTTAATTTAATGTTCTTGAGATACTTAAACTGCTGCCAGTATAGTTAGTAGTAAATACATGTCGATTGCTGGAGGAGATATCCCACAGTGGTTCGGCCGCCAAATGACAGATCACCGCGCGTGCGCCTCTTGTTATGGCTACGCGGGAACCGATAAACACATCCACAATATATATACAGGGTATTACAAAAATGTACGGCCATACTTTCAGGAAACATTCCTCACACACAAACAAAGAAAATATGTTATGTGGACATGTGTCCGGAAACGCTTACTTTCCATGTTAGAGCTCATTTTATTAATTCTCTTCAAATCACATTAAACATGGAATGGAAACACACAGCAACAGAACGTACCAGCGTGACTTCAAACACTTTGTTACAGGAAATGTTCAAAATGTCCTCCGTTAGCGAGGATACATGCATCCACCCTCCGTCGCATGGAATCCCTGATGCGCTGATGCAGCCCTGGAGAATGGCGTTTTGTATCACAGCCGTCCACAATATGAGCTCTAACATGGAAAGTAAGCGTTTCCGGACACATGTCCACATAACATATTTTCTTTGTTTGTGTGTGAGGAATGTTTCCTGAAAGTTTGGCCGTACCTTTTTGTAACACCCTGTATATAGATATATAACCTTATAGTTTGATATATTAGATTCTGATGTTCATACTGTAACTTGTCCCTAGTTGTTAGTTCCATTCATGGGGTTCTATTTGTATTTTTATTATTATGGTAACTATTTTATATGTAATATTGTCTTCAGTGAAGAAGATTTAAGGGCCCAGTTTATCCTATAGATGCTGGGTAAAAATGTATATGGAAAATAAAATAAAAAAATAAAATAAAAAATATGGCCTCCATAATCTAACCCGGCAAACCTATGAGGTGTGAAATTCGAAGCGTTCTGGCGTGCTTCACACGCGGAAAGCAAGCTTTCCTAGAGGTGATGGCCGGCTTGATACCTTTTGAAAATCCCGGTCGACACCGGGATTCGAACCGCGGAGTGTCCGATCTCCAGTGAGACGCCTTAACCAGTGAGCTAGCTTACCGCTGTCACAGTTGCAGTTAAAGGATTTAATGATATTCAAGTGAAATCACGTTTGAGGCTGCAGGTCCCATTCACAAGATGAAGTTAGGATGACATGACACATGTAAACTATGTGGGCAATAGAAATCGTGATACGTGCTTTCTAACGCCACTCGTTATTTATTTTTTTGTAGTTATGACCGCTGTTCAGACAATAATACGCTTTTGTCATTGATCAATAAAATGGCAAACTGTAATCCTCAGGTATTTCAGTTCTTATATCTCCTGCTATGACACACGCTTTGTGTGAGAAGCTCTGGTCCGTTATTATATTGAGACAGACATACAGTGCTAAAATGTATAATGTACGCTTTAAGTTTCACTGTGCCACGAGTAGCAAGCATAACCTTCAAGAAAACGTTGTAGGTCAAATAAAATTATGAATTGTATTTTATTAATTCACTATATTTACATTATCCACAGATATTTTTCCACTTTAAGAGAAAAATCAAACAAAAAAATCGTAGGTTATAGGATCTTGGCAGCCATTACTCCTCTATAATAGAGTAATTTGCTAGAAAACTATAGCTTAAACCTACTTTAAATATTTAAATGCGAGTTTCTACGTATCAGGTCATTAATAAATATTTCCTTCAGCTCACTACATTTTTGTATTGGAACTGATGAAAAGAAACTAAGTGCATCAATTAAACTGTTAGGAAAGGGCTCAATACGCTACTTACCATTCTGACATTGCTTAAGTAGATTAATGAAACTGTTAGGAAAGGGCTCAGTAAGCTACTTACCATTCTGACATTGCTTAAAGGCTCAACTATAATATGTACGAGCGTACAGCAGTTAGAGTTACTGAGCATCATTTGCTATTCCCGGTAGTACACTGGAGACGGCGAACAGCTCAACCGTAACACACGTACTGTCACTTTATATCCCCTGACACACGACATGGAGTAGGATCTTCAGACATGACACAGCTCCAGAGAGCGACGAGGAAAGGACTCAGCCAACTTCTACTCCAGAAGATAGAAGCAAACTAACTGGTAGCATAAGCTCTTATCAGTGTAAGCAGTTAAGACTGTAATGTGCTAGGAGAAAAATCAGTTATAGTTGGCTTGTAAGTGTTCTATTTCGGAGGGTGTGTCTTTTGAACTTTTTTAAAAAAAAAAAAAAAAAAAAAAAAAAAAAAAAAAAAAAAAAAAAAAAATTCACGGTATAGATGCTCTAATGAACTGTACTTTATTCACTGAAGTCGGAATAAGTCTACATATCTGTGTTTGTAGCTTACCTTTCAGCACTTATAAATTTTCCTAACTCTGTAAGCTGGAAATGAAACCTTAAATTTATCTTCATATACTACAAAAGTTGACTGTTTTGGGAATTTGAGTCAATTCGATTGTCTCAGTAAAAACTTGTGGTCTAATAATTCACGTCGTTTTGTACGTCCACAGTCACTAGCGTGATACATTGGACGACGTAATAATAGGAACTTAACTATGAATTTAGTAGAAGACAGAATTTTAATATAGAACCATTTTACGAGAAATTATGCGTGCTGTGTAGAATCCGGAACAATTGTTACGAAGGCAGCTACAATTATCAAAGTTTTAACAAGCCTAACTTACAATTATTAAAAACTGAATAACAAAAAGTCGAAAAGGTGCTGCAAATTGCAAGATTTGTTGGATATTACTATTATTACTGAATTCGATTTCTTTGTCACTGGATGCCCCAGGGAGCCAATAATCACAAACAGCGCACCGGTAGTTGAAGAGGGTGAGATGTATGGCTCGGACTAACATTCAGAAGGACGAGGATTTAAATCCTAGTCTGGCCACACAAATTTTTGTTTTGAACGGTTTCCGAAAATTACTCCAGGTGATTGCCGGGACGGATTCTTCAGAAACGCCTGTAACGACTTCGGTGTTGTCGAGAAAAAAGAAGAAGGAATTACCATTTATGACCCAGCACTTAGTATTAGACATTCCTTCATGCAGCCTATTGGTTCAATGTTAAGGACCGGCTTGAAAAACGAACCCTAAATACAAGATCGTATTTTAACGGAAGCATAACCTAACCTTTCCATTAGACAAAATATGCTTTGTATATTTTAACTACAATATACTCGCAGTCGGTTGAATTCCCATTCAAGCTTTAGGCACAACAATAACAACAGAAGGAATGCTTAAAAAATTGGAACTTCGCGAAACCGTAGTTAAAACAACAAAATTTTTTAGATGAAGAATACTCCTCCGTAAGGTAAGATATGTACAGTACTACCGCCTGGTCAGTGAAAGAGGCATGGCTCGGAAGTCGAGTAGGAATGGCGTGTCATCCCCCGGAGCTGATCTCCGTGTGACGCAGATGAGTTCGGTATGGCTCCCGGGGGTAGCCATCAGTCCTCCGCACTGCCATAGGAGAAGATCGGTCAGAGCCATGAGCCGAACAACCCTATCACAGCTCGCATTGCCTCGTCACTGACACCTCACTCAATCTGATAAACAAATGAGCAAGGCGCTAGATTTTATTCACGTATGGAGTATCGTCAAAGGAAGGGCTTGTGCGATGCTGCAAATACGGTAATTCGTGAAATAATTAAATCGGATTTCAATATTTTCATACCTGTCTTTGTTTCAAAAGGGTTGGAAATTTTTTAAAAAAACACTTGATGCCAGGAACAAATCAGTGTTTGTACATGTTTACATGAACTCTTGTTTGTTGTTTAGGTTCTTTCTGCGTTAGAACTTTCATACCATACAATAAATGAAGTGATTATAAGTATCTTCCATACGATTTAGGATAATTTTAGTAACTAACTTTTTGATATAAAAATAAATGAAACGTCTGTTTAGAAAGCAAGGAGACATATTCCATCTGATTTTATCTATTTTTTTTACATTGTTTTTAAATAATGTGTGACAAGTGAAGATTCTCTGAAATATAAAAAATCGAACAAACTTGGCTCTAAGTTAATTTAGCTTTCCACTCGATTAGTGTGGATTAATTGCTGCCAACAGTTACCAGACAGCCTCTGATGAATTAGGTAAATTATTACTATTTCGACACTAATTGAGGTACCAGCATTCGTCTCGAGCACATGCTAGCTGAATGTTGAATTTTGTTCTAATCAAACGTAGTTAATAACTCATAACCGGCCAAAAATTAAAGGTATTGTTGTTAATTGTAGAAATGATAATCGTTGTTCAGAACGAAATATCACTTAATACATTTAGCACAGCTCCTTGAAAATAACATTTAAACACTCGAGCTGCATTTTTAACAGGTTCATAAAACACTTGATATCGTATTATAGCTTTCATACAAAAAAGCTTAAACCCACTTCACACTATATTTACAGTTAGGACTGTTCCCTCAGAAATCATGCTTGTAAGGCAACCCAAAGATTCTTACCTTGCTAACTGACAATACCCAGAGAACATGTAGAACAACGACTTGTGGAATCCTTTCAAAACACATATTAATTTACGACTATTAATAGAGTTATTCACAATGCTAATAATCAAAGGAAATTAATGTACTAATAATAATAATAAAAAACGAGGGGGTGGGGGGGGAGGTGAGATTGTCACAAGATACGCCTAGTGAATATTACTGGGAATTGCATAATACAAAGCAGAGCCTCTTTAATGGTATGTAACGTCACTTGATGCAAAATTCACACCTAACAATTAATAAGTTATAGTTAATTATACACATTTACCTGAACTTCTTAGATTCACATCTGTAAAAAAATCAGAAATAGCAACACCAATTAATAAGTAATAAATGCATGAAATATAATACTTGTCGTGTCTGTCGCACTCTATTCCCTGACATTTTCTGGTGTCATCAACATATATGTGACCTGAGACGTCAAGTATAATATGTTTCCCACCCTCATTCCTGTGTTTAGTAGTCTGTCAGGTCCCAAAAGGAACTTTCATAACCTAAACGAAGTCTTTGTTCTAGTGAATTAACTATCGTTACTATAATACAATCAGTAGGCCGTCAATTTTCGGCCGCAAGCATTTTCTGCTATGTTTCGTTGCAATTCTTATCACTCACGCAATATTACGGAGCTGCAGAGCGCACTACGGGTGAGTGGAGCGCGCCACTCATACTCAGCAGTTGGCCGCAAGTCGAGAGCCAACTTCCCCTCGCCGAGAACCACAAAATAAGGGTCAGTAACCCCACGGTAAACTCGGGCACAATATCTCAGCACAGATGTGCGCATTCATTGCAGCAGTATTGCTATCGGGGACTTAGGTATTCTGAAAGTGATTACAAACGAGTTGTTGATTGTCAATGATTCTCATTGGGTGCGCAGACTTCCGCGGTCGTTGTTGATGTTATCTTGGGTTTTCGGGCGGAACCGCGTCAGTTTATCAATACCGAACGTTTCAGCCATCATTCGGTAGCTTTCTTCAGAGGACTGCTACCAGTAGTGGGCACGCTATTTTGTCCAGTGACATGAGTGTACAGGTTCAGGAAAGCATAAGACGGTCCAGGCGTGTCGGAGAAGCGTCGGAGATAAAAAAGATCAGATGTTATAAACGCGGACGGTGGGCTACAAGTTGGACAAATATAGTCATGCTTGCTTTAGGAAAACACGGGACGCAGGCCCCCATCGGACCAGCCACGCTGGCGGCGGGAGCTCCAGTGACGTCACTCCGAACGGTTAGCGCTCTTCGGAAGCAATATATTGGCGGCAGCGATATCAGCCATAGAAGGCCTCTGAAGAAAGCAACAGAATGATGGCTGAAACGTTAGGTTTCGATAAATAGACGGTGTTCCACCGGTATAACCAAGGTAACAAAGGTTGTCATTGTTTGTAGTTGACCCACTAAAGACAGGTTTTTATAGCTGATCGGATTACTAAGCTTTGTTTCATATAACTTGACCTGGGCGACGGTCACTGACGAGGATGTACAGTGACGTGTTGGCATTATCGTTTATCAGGAAGTACGGTGACGGATAATCAAAGCGCGGTGATGAAAATCAAGGACATAATATTTTCAGTGCAACTAGTAGTTGACGTTAAAGGTCATATGTATCGTGAAATTTAGTAATCGGTAAAATTATTAGTGTAAGTATTTATAGTGTAAATATTAAACAGTAACTGGTGTACTGGATAGAAACATTCTACGAGTCGGAGCGTGGAATGTTAAAGTCTGAATAGTGCAAACAGGTTAGAAAACTTAAAAAGAGATATGAAACAACTTAAATTAGATGTTGTTGGGATTAGTGACATTTAATGGAAGGATGCACAGCATTTCTGATCTCGGGAACACAGGATAATTACCACACCAGCTCTTAATGGAGTCACTGGTGTAGGATTTGTAATGAATAAGAGAGTAGGGAAACGGGTGAGTTATTATGAACAGTTTAGTGACAGGATTATTTTGATGAGGTTAGAAACTAAGCCCGTCCCAACCACAGTAGTACAAGTTTATATGCCAACATCACAGGAAGATGACGAAGAAATAGAAAAAAATATACGCCGAAATAAAAGAATTAATCCAATATGTGAAGGGGGATGAAAATCTAATAATCATGGGTGATTGGAATGCGATAATGGGAGAAGGAAAAGAGGGGAATACTGTAGGGAATTTTGGACTAGGAGAATGAAATGAGCGAGGAAGCAGGTTGTTAGAACTTTGTGAAAGATGTAAACTAGTTGTGTGCAAACACACTGTTTAAGAACCGTGCAAGAAGGATATACACCTGGAAACGTCTTGGGAATACAGGCAGATATCAGCTAGATTATATCATGGTCAAAGAGGCTAGACTGTAAAGCGTACCCAGGAGCAAACATAGACTCTGACCATAATTTGATAGTAATGAAGTGCAGGCTGAAATTCAAGCGAATAAAGAAGCAGTAAAGGAGAACAGACTGGAAGTGAATAAACTGAAACAATCTAGCACGAGAGAAAAATTTGCGGAAATGGTAGACTTAGGTCCAAGAAGTATCTCTGAAAGGACCTCAACCGAGGACTAATGGAATGCATTAAAGACCGAAATAATGAAAGCTGGTAAAGAAACATTAGGGTTTAGGAAACAAGCTGCCAGAAAACCTTGGATCACAGAAGACATTTTGGAGCTGATGGATCAGAGGAGAAGGCACAAAAATGCTTAGGATGAAGCAGTAAGAGAGCAATACAGGCAATTTAGAAATCAAATAAACAGGAAATGCAAAAAAGCAAAATAAAAATGACTAGAAGAACAGTGTGAAGAAGTAGAAAAGGAAATGGTCATAGGTAAAGTAGTCGTTGCATACAGGAAGATCAAACAGAATTTTGGAGAAATGAAGAAAAGAGGTGTGAACATTAAAGCTGTCGATGGGAAACCTCTTTTAAGCTCAGACGCTAGAGCTAACCGATGGAAGGAATACATTGAGAAATTGTATGATGGGGACGACTTGTACAATAGCGTAATGGAAAAGGAAGGCGATGTTGATATTGATAACTTAGGAGAACCTGTTATGAGGGCAGAATTTAATAGAGCTCCGAATGATTCGAAAGCAAATAAGGCAGTTGGAATTAATGAGATTCCTGCAGAACGTCTTAAATCCCTATGAGAAGAATGAATCGAAATATTATTTATTCAAGCTGATATCAAAGAGTTATGAAACTGGAGATATTCCAACTGATTTTAATAAAAATATCATCTAGACACGTTCACATCATTAGTCTAACACCACATGCTTCAAAATTACTGACCAGAATAATATACAGAAGAATGGAAAGGGTAGTTGAAGAGATAGTAGGTGAAGATCAGTTTGGGTTTAGAAAAAATCGCGGTAAAAGGGAAGCAATTCTGGCTTTAACATTAATACTTGAATGTCGGATCAAGAAAAACAAAGATACTTCTACGTCGTTTGTTGACTTAGAAAAAGCTTTTGATAATGTTATGTGAGACAAGATTAATTTATAAACTACTAGCCGATACCCGCAACTTCGTACGCGTGGACTTAGAATTTCATTGCCAGAATTGAATATAGAAAGCTGTTAGCAAACAACAAGTCGGCATAAAATTACAGGAAAGCCATCACTATATCATTCTATCGTCGAACCTGTCTCATAAAGAGAATCAGTTTCCAACTTATTTACAAACAGAAAAACAAAAGAAGTTGCGGGGATGTGGGAAAAAGGGGGAGAGGGATGTTTAACGAAGGACAGCTTTATTTCAGATTGGTCTTTTCATCTTTAACATGAAAATCCGATTCTTGGATTTTCTAATAACTTTAACTACTCGTGCTCTGCTAGAGCAACCACTTAGACCATGTTTACTCCCGTAAGGCATGTAAAAAAAGAAGAGAAAACAAACTGGTGCCAGAAACATTTAGGCAGACCAAAGAAATGGTACACTGCAGAGTAAATCGACATCTAAACGTAATTTATTGACAAATCATACACTAACAGACTGCGCGAGAAGCATAGCTTGAACAACATTACAGATTAACACACGCATCCGTCCGTCTGTCACCATTCGATAAGTTCTCAAAACATTGTAACTAAAACTGTTATTCATGTCGTGTGTCCTTGCTACAGATATGAAGTATTTCCTTGTCAAATTCCATCAATATCGGTACAGCCATTTAGACGACAAACCTTTAAAAAGACAAAGACTTACTTTCGCACGTATAATACAGTATTATTAGTGCAGATCACACACACACACACACACACACACTGACTGCAAGAGAAACAACGGCTGAGTGATCAATACAGCGTAAAAAGGTGTACACCTATAGCATTGTTAGACCGCGTACGATTTGCCAAAAATTTCACCCCTAAATTTGTGATACCTACTGTTTAATATGGAATCTTAAAAACTGACCTTCCAGCATACGATCAAAAACAATTCTTAAAAGTATTTGCCTTTATAGGGATTTGAACCGGGAACTACGGTCCAAGAATTGGCAAACCAGTGCGTTAACCACTGAGCTACCAGGCAGCGATACTGCACAGTACTACATAGTTTCAAACATTCTTAGCGTCGGTCTATGTTCGTTTAGGTAATTTTTCGAAATTACATCACAATATGTACTATTTATACAGAAATAGTATCCTACGTCCATCCTAATGCCAAATCGCATCACCTTGACAAATTTCATCACGATCAGATTAGCCGTTTTGCCCAAGAAACGTAACAAACAGATAGACAGAGAGACAGAGTTACTTTCGCATTTATAATAGAAGTAGATATAGATATAAGAATCAGGTGGCTATAATAAAAGTAGAGAACCGTGAGATATATGCATCAGTTAAAAAGGGTGTGAGTCAAAATTGTAGTCTATCCCCTTTAATATTCAACTTGTATGTGGAAGAAGCAATAAAGAAAGTAAAATAAAACTTTTCATGTGGCATAAGTGTTCAAGAAGAAAAACATCAGTATTCTATGGCAGAACAGGCTGAGGATATTGAGAAGTTACTAAATGGCATGAACAAAATACTGAGGGAAGATTTTAGTCTGAATATAAATCAAAACAAGAAAAAAGTGATGAAATGTAGCAGAAATGATACCAATAATAGTAGATTAAATATAAAAATAGGATCGGATGCAATAGGAGAAGTAAGTGAATTCTGTTACTTGGGAAGCAAAATTACAACCGATGGACATAGCAAAAAGAGCCTTCATGAAAAAGAGAAATCTTTTAGTTTCAAACATTGATCTAGGAATTAGAAAGAACTTTTTAAAACTCTATGTGTGGAGCACAGAACTTTACGGTAGCAAAACACGAACTTTAGGAATACCAGAAAGAAAGAAAATTGAAAGATTCGCTACAGAAGAATGCTGAAAATTAAGTGGACGGAGAAAGTACAAAATGAACGAGTTTGTGAAATTATGGGTGAGAAAAGAAGTTTTTGGAAGAAGCTTAGAGAAAGAAGAGACAGGCTGGTAGGTCATATTTTGAGACATGCTGGATTGGTTAATTTGCTGGTGGAGGGAACTGTCGAAGGTAAGAACTGCTGAGGAAGACAGAGATTAGAATATATGAAGCAGATAATCGAGGACGTGGGTTGTAAGGGATATGTAGAGATGAAGAAGTTAGCTCAAGGAAGGAATGGAGAATTGCATCAAACCTGTCGAAAGAAAAATTGTACTGTAACTGTAGAGCCGATCGTGCTACTTGTGTTCGACCTGACTGCTGTAGTTCGTGTTAAGCTGTCACTGCGACGTTTACTGCGTTCAGACTGAGTTGCGTGAGAACGTTGAGTGACACATCACTCACAACACACGACGTCGTTCGTGCGCCTTGATACAGTTCGACTCATGAATAATACAGTTCACTCGGCGATGTGTAAGGGATTTTATAAGAAAGATAACTTTGCGATAATGTTGCGTCATATTGCATGCTGAACTAGCATGGAAAATTGTTTCCTGAATAGTAAGCGACCAAAGTTTATGTGATTACGTTTTATCGTATCTGAAGGAAGTCAACCTCGAAAAAGAAGTGATAAAAAATATGAATTTTATGGAATACGTAAATCATATCAATTTTCTAAGTGTGTTGCCTTAAAAATGTCGTACTGAAGAATTGCTTAGACTGTAAAATTCGGCAAGCTTCTATGCGACTCAACAAATATTTAACTGAAACGTTTTGCTCTAGCAGAATGTAGTGTTGTCTCTGTGAAATTACAGGGTTCTTGACAATTTGACAATGGCATTTCATGTGACGGATTCCGATGCAAATTGTTCTACAGCTTATTGCGCTGTACCGGCGCTGAATCGCCCCAGTTCCAGGGAATAAAAGCGTAGTTCATCTTGTCCGCAACGTGTTACAAACATAATAATTGGTAAAACTGCAATGGAGCGCACGCTCCATTGGCAAATCTCCCTACACACCCGTCTATTTCCCCATTCCCTTCCCATCTACCTTTGCCCTCTACTAATTTTGACTTTAAATTCTTTCAGTATATTTGGTAAATTATTGATCATTTCTCTTGGTAATTTATTCCAATCCCTTACACCCTTTCCTACGAAAGAAAAATTTTCAACACGTTTATACATGAAATGCCAGCTTGTGGTCGTGGTCATCTTTACCCTTCCAGGCACCTCTCCTAAAACTCCCACCAAAATCTTTCCATGCCTCATCACCAATATATGCCTTGTACACTCCCATAACTCTCTTCATCCCTTATGCAGATATTATATTTCTTTCCTTTTGGAATGCTTACAAAATTGTAAGGTCAAATTTTTATAAATACAATAATTAATTATAACTATGTTAAACTACATTCTCGTTCAGGTGCACAAGGTCACAACCCATTTTTATGGCTACAAATATTATTTGTGGTAAGCTTTGATTTCCTCTCTTTCCGATATTATTGGGAAGTGAACAGAAATGGTTCGAGAAAACAGATATCGAAAGGTATTCGATTAGTAATTGGAAAATTTGCGGTGCTGACTGGCAAAGTACAGTACGTTACTACGCAGTTAGAAACCGGTCTAAAAGAGCCGATAATTTATAAAGTCATCATTGTAGATAATTAATTTTAAATTATTTTAACAGTGAAGTAAAAGCATTCTGACCGAGTATGCCGCCTTACCTATACAGAGGCACTACCCAATTTCAGCAATGGTACCAATTCCCTGGGGAGAAACCCTAAAACACGACGCATTAGCGGAATTGTTGTGGTATTACGTCGCGCCCTGTGTAACGTGACTAACATTTTGCGTGCTCTGCGGTTGCAAGGAACTACGTATTCCAACCCAGCCACAAGTATTTTTTGCTGCAAGGAGAGCAAGACTCATAATTGGCTCACTGTGTATGCATGCCCCCTTTTATTCCGCAATTTCCTGGTATGGCGCCTAAGTGTACCCGATTCTGCGGCCTTTTATGGCTATCCTCTATCGCGGATACGACATTGCAGAACAGCTTAGCTTCATTTGTTTACTAACGTTATAACGATATATGTATATCGTTATATCTTTAGTATTGTGTATGTATCTTATGTAAAACAAGGTCTCCATGTTGAGTAGATTGTTAAGTTTGCAGTATATGATTTGGTGTTAGTGGTTGGTAACACCGAGTGTGGTGGTGTAACGGTTAGCGTTCTGGCCTCGCATTAGGGAGGACGGCGGTTCGAATCCCCGTCCGGGCATCCAGATTTGGGTTTTCCATGGTTTCCCAAATCACTCCAGGCAAATGCAGGAATGCTTCCTTCAAAAGGCCATGGCCGAATTCCTTACCATTCCTTGCCCCCCATTCTTTCCCGTCTCTAAAGACCTCGCTGTTAGAGAAACGTTAAACAGATTAAAAGAAAAAAAAAAAACGGTTGGTAACGCGGCAGTAGTTGCTAGAAAGTCTGCAAGTAAGTAAGCCGGCGAGATAATGTGTTGTAGGACTGAGTGATTGTTGGCAATATTGCCACGAGATGCGACTGCCGAAATGTATTTGGTATTTTTTTTTGTGGATTTTAAAGAGTGTTTATCGGAAGGTTATGATTGTAAAAGTTTGAGAAAGAACCGATCACAAAATATACGCAGTGATTAATGTTGAAAGTGTATATTTTTTGTTTAATCATTTTCTTTTGAATGTGTTCCCACCCGTAAATGGAATTTGATATTTTAACTATTAAAACTTTGCGTAACGTGGGCTATCGTCAAGATACCATGGCAATATAGTTCATGTAAAATCTACGACGGGCGCGCCCTTGGAGTAATAGGCGGAGTAGCTTGTAAACGGCTCCGCAAATGTCTTCTGCATTAAATGATTCAGAAAATACTGTCCATCTACGAAGACACCAAGGGTTTTACGTTGCGACGTCATTACAATAAGCATTTAGTAGTTCAATTTTCAATCCGAAACCGGAGTGGATTTGATTAAAGATTTGGCGTTGTTTCGGGAAAGATGGGTATTAGATGGTTCGAATTTAAGTTGTATTGGTTTCCAAACTCATTCCAGACGAATTCCTGCATGGACCCATGAACAAAATCCCTGCCATTCCTTGTCTGCAATCCTCTACCTCTGCCCGCAACCATCGGGAAAAAAACTCAAATGGTTTGGATAACGGACCTAGTCGATCTCACCAATTAGCGATTTTTTGGGTGTTGAAAAAAATACAGTTTGTTAACTATACTGTTAAAAAGTTATAGTACTTAGGCTGGTTAAAATATAATTTAATTACCCTTTCTTTAGTCTGAAAACTTTTTCAGAGCGTGCTCCTTGGGATGGGAAGTAATTCAGGCGCTCCCGCTGCTGTTGGAAGTAATCCAAGAAGACGTCTTTCAACACGGAGTACAGAAGAGCTGCCGCGTATATGTGCCTCAGATTGTTTCCTTCAGTTCCTGAGTGCGGAGGGTGACCTTTAAGGTTAACCGAAATCTGGATGGCCAGACGTGAATTCTAACCAGCATCCTCCCTAATTCCAAGCTTGAGCGTTGTCACTCACCCACCACACTCGATAGTTAACCTTAAATGGCCAAAGAAGCACCTACTTGCTACTCAAATAAATTACTTATAATTTTAATTCCAGTCTTCCGCGGCCGCAGTCAATGGTCTCTTGGCTGTCCGGGTTCATTGTGTAAGAAGCCGAAATTAAGTCCGTCATACTGCGACGTTCTTCGTATTTCTCCCCTGGAAGAAGACAGTCTAAACGTAAGATTTTTACACAGTGACCTGGAATCACCTGGACAGCTAAGAGACTACTTTTAATTAGTTCGCAGAGCACTGGTTTTACGCCCTCTGCAGTAGAGTAATTAAAAAAGGGTCGTTTTTCGTGAACCTTATTATAAAATTTCACTGTTTGCTGTTGCAGTAGACAACGACGACGTTCAGATACGCTTAAATGACTTTTGAATTAACGTCATCGAGCGATAGTAAACAGTTTTCACTACATGGTAATTAAAATTTGCTGTTGAAAGACAGTTATTTTCAGAGGAAATGTTGCATGGAAATAATTTTGTTTTCAATTTATGATTATAAATCGGTTGCCTATTTTCTTACTGAAAACTATGATTTCTGGGTATGTTGAACAGATCATATCAGTGACTTCCTTTAATTTACTGTTCGTTCCGCGTAAAGGCAGGTAGCGAACCATGTTTAGAAACAACCGAAACCATTCTCAACGATATCACCATCTATCAGAATGTTCAGAGTGTCACTGATAAACGTCATATGTAGGTCCGGTAGTGTATAAACTTCATATCCCTTGGGCTGAGAATTTTTTACATGTCGCGATGTATTTTTTTGAATAAATACTATTTTCGTCAATCTGCTGAAACGAAAAACTCTTATTACATAATCAAATGAGGAGTGAACAGGTACTTCGACACCATGGAGAATTATTTTAGATAAAAAAAAATGACGTTTACAAACTTGAAAGACATTTAGGTGTATGTTACATTTTTTTATAGGCTTTAATTTTCAAATAATTTTTCACCATTTTATTCGTTTTTCATCGAATTTTTATAGATCTTTTGACAATATTAATGTTGATGTAAGTTTCACTTCTTGGTCATCAGGGAGAATCACTCTGATTTTAACACTACAGAAACATGATTAAAAATGAGCTTATCTGAATTTTTAATAGTTTCTTCTCGCACTTAACGACTTTTTAATATACTGGAAAAGTTTTCATGCCATTTCTTTATTCACTGGGGTACCATTCTAGGTTTCGAATGCACATTTTTCAAAAGCATGGAAAATTTAAAGCTACAATTTCGAACTTGAGTCCAACTTCGTAGCAGCTATTTCCCATCATTTTGTGGTAGGCGTTAAAACTCTTTGCTTCAGCCATAATGAATTGCTGAGTGTATTATTACATGCAAGATCTTATGTTTCTATATTCCGACAATAGAGTCCATTATCCGTCGCTTTCAAGCACGTAGCGTAAAAGCAAACGTCAGCCTTTGACAAAAGAGGTTATTTTCCGCTGGCCATAAGCGGTGATATACATTACTGCCTGCGTAGTTTATGATACGCCGTAGTGATATGTCAGGAAAATGTGCTGCTTATATTCAGCCACTAAGATTGGTTTCCGCAGTTGCTGTAATCGTTCGGACGTAGAGTATTATAAAAAAGCATACTGAACTCAGCAAATTAAACTCTATTATCTTATTTTTGGTTTCAAAATCTTATTTTATTTCTTTTGAAGAAATTACAATTGACTACAAAGTGTCTTACAAGAATTTTACACAGACACAAACCATAACTGCTTGTATACACAACGTTATGTTACGGACAATTCAGCATTCAGCAGCTGGATATACACAATATGGATAATGTGAATTAGCATAGAGCTCCAACTAATATATAAAATTATAACAGGACGAAAGTCTGTACAAATAAGATATTTTTGACAAATTAAGCTAGGCTCTGTTAATGACGTATAGAAAATGAATCAACTGTTTTTCAAATTTGTGTTTCTCTGTCAGTTTGGATGAACGGGACTCACGCAAAAGACATTGGTCCGATTTTGATATGTGGTTTTTGGGGCAAAATAGTGTACGTTTCATTTTGCTATGTAGTCTGAACGTTGAGAAAGTTAGGACCAAAGTATTCACAAATTAGTATCAATTTTTCGTTGAACAGTATTCACACACAAATTACTGGTCGTATTTTGATTGGCTTTCAAATAATGCACAGATAGTGATCCCAGGGGTGAAATAAGGCGTGTTTCATTTTGATGTGATCTCGGAAAACTGAGATGTTAAAAAAAAAATGTTTCTCGTTGAACTCGATTTGAGAAAAAAATACTGGTCTGATTTTAATGGAAAATCGATTAATTTACAGTCTATTATTCCGCATGTAAAATAGAGTATGTTTTATTTTTATTGATGTAAAATAGCTGAGAAATTTAAGATAATTTTTTGTTGAGCTTAATGCACGCAAAAACTGCTAGGTAGATTACTATGTAGTTTTAATTAATGTATAACCCGTGGTCTCATTATGTAAGGTATGTTTTATTATGCTGTAAAATTGAAAAGCTGAGAAATTAAGATAAAAGTGTTCATAAATTATTATCTATTTAAAGGTAAATTATGTCGCACAGTCGAAATGTTCTCGTGAATTCAGCATACGACCGGCATCGCAGTATACGGGATAATGGAGTTACAGTTTGCTGTGGAGACCCTTCATGCAAAAAGAATTCGCGTACAGTGAGCCACAAGGTTATAAATTGTATAGGCCTTGACGGCGTTGGCTTAAGGCTGAGGTCTGTACAAAGCAGTCTACGCGACCTAAGTTGCTGGCAACAGCTAATAAAATATAAAACATTCTTACAAAACAGAATATGGGAGACGTCCTATCGCTATAGTTTGATCCTCGCCCAAGGAGCCCGTTGGGAAGACTGAGAACATGGTGGAGCGAAGTACTCTGCAAAGATATGATGGTGATCAGCAAAGGGATTAGGTGGCAGTAGAGATAAAGAAACAACACGGTGGATAAGCACTGTAGTCGCGCCTTATCCTCTATGCCATATTATACTACATACAAAAAGAGAGACAGAAATATGTAGCAAAATACGTTCTAGCATTCAGAGATGCATGTAAAAAATTTTAATGGAGGTTTTCGAAGATTTCTGGTAGCATATTCTTACGTAGATGCTATAAATGGCGTTGTACCGATTAATAAGTTAGAGCTAAAACTATCGTTGGGTTTTGAAACAGTTGCTGCCAATCGTGATACTTTCTGACAGCGAGATCATTAGAGTCAGAACAATTAAAAGTTCACAGAACTGTGATTGGGAAGTCGGTTCCGTCGTCAGTTTTTCTGAAACAGTGAGATATGGAGATAGAACCAGTCACTCCTGCTCAGTTGTCTTGTACTGCAGGGATAGACAGTTGAATTTGATGTGAGAATAGTCATTTCCGGCGTACAGACGACAAAAAATTTTCTCGGTTGATCTGCCAGATCAGTTCTCCCATGTGTAACGTTTCGACAGCCAGTCGGTGCTGTATCAGTGTCAACTTCGACCTTTTCGCCTGATGAAGACAACAGAGGCTATTGTCGAAATGTCGCATCTGGAGGAATTGATCCGGCAGAACGCCCGAGAAGAATTTTCGTCTGTTGTATTTGGCGCGGACACGTGAACCCGGTGTAACTCACCGCTGGCAGGGCGAAGAAGGAGATGCCGAGCAGCGCGCAGAAGGAGGCGATGACTTTTCCCTGCCACGTGATAGGCACAGCGTCTCCGTAGCCCACGGTACAGAGCGTGATCTGAAACAAAACAGAGTGACTGGACCGACTGAAAGAGACATTGTCCGGCGTCACAAACTAACGTACTGTATCGGGTAATCAGGTCTTTTTATGGTATCTATTGGCTGTTAAATGTGAGAAATCTGTGAGCTCCATTATGTCAAAACAGAGATACCGCGTCTTGAGAGAAGAAAACACCGCGTTCGAAAAAGACGGAAGGAAAGAGTTACACAAAGTTACTAAAAAAGGAAATGTTTGATTTCGAGGTGGTGGTTAGTTTCCTCTGGCTTACTAGTCATACGTGATAACTGGACACTAGGCAGCTGGCGATTGACTTGGAGACTCACTTGGCAGTGGAGTGAGTAAACAAATCATACGCTACAAGTTAGCAAAATTGATACCTTACACTAAATTCTCATATACAGTTTATAATGAAATCTATCAGCGAAATAAAATCTTTAAGTTCGTGTCTAATGATCGGCTGAATGCGTCTTCTAAATCTATTGGTGGGCGAAAGTACATGGTATGTCAGAGTATTTTAAAAATTCAAGGGAATACCCAACTGTTTCATTTTGCGATACCTTTATTGGTCGTTTTTCTGATTTCAATTATATAAACCAGTGATTTGAAATACGGCCACCACAAAAAGTTATCTTTTTTCAGACGAACGTGAAAGTCCTGTAACCTGTAAAGCATCAAAAGCTTAGCAAATGTAAATTGTTAGAGTTTTTTGGTATAAGTTCCATCGATAGGAGGAATGGAGGCGTTGCTCCATAGATAGTAAATAATGACGAAATATGTTCTGCAGTCATAACTTAGAGGCTATAATGAACAAATTCTATTGAAAATACTGTGATAATTGTGTAACCAATGGGCTGATTACGACGGGAAAGGACCGAAAATTGGATGAACGGGAAGAAATGGCAAGATATTTATCTCTGGCGGTACACTCAGCAAAAGCGTCTGGACAGGGAGTCTCAGAATAAGGGACAGTTGACTTTGCTGAAGAAATATTGGTAAAAATATTTAGTAAGGTAAATGGAGAAATGTTATAAACGATGAACAAAAAGTGGTAATGATGATAACTAACTGCTGGTCAAAGTGAGGAATTTTGGAATTGAAAAAAAGTTAAAAAAGATTAGGTAATGTCGGTCTAAGAAGCCGGTTAGTAAACCGAATAATAGGGCTCAGTTTGGGAGATATTGTAGATGGCAGAGATGAGGTTTCTTAGAGCTAAGCCAAATGGATATTCTGTAGTAGTGACAAGGAATCCACATATTCGTTTGCTGTTGTTGTTGGCACTGCTTCTTATTCTATACACCATAAGCTTATCCTTGCTGCTTATTTAAAATTATATTGTAAGAAGGATTTACACGCATATTTGTTCCATCTTAATTATCTATGAATCATATGAAACACATTAATAACTGAATTTCTATAAATCAGTTACTGAATCAAATATTCGTACTATAGTTTGCATCAGCATTAATAGTATTATTGTACATACTCCACAGTTACCTCTATTTCTGGTTTCAGCGAATGCATTAATAAGATTATAGACGTTACTAACATTATAGTATTATGAATTAATGCGAAAATACTTAATTTACTAGAAATAAATACTACGATATACTTAAAGTGACTTAATGTACTGCATATTTTGATACTCTCATCACACACTTTTTCGTATAATGGTTCGATGTGGTACAATATCTTTACTGAAAAAAATTCTAGTAGTTTAACATCGATGATAGGAAACTATAATTTAAAAGATTCTGGAAATCTCAGACACAGTAAAATATCAGTCTAAATTAGCTATAATCGATAAGCATAGTTTTGACAAGTGTAATTACACGTTTTCTCTATTTATCATTCTATCAGTTGTATGTATACATCCATCTCCTCCCCCCAACACCCCCCAAAATACATGTATTCACAACTACTCGTACAAGACGATGAATCTTTAACTCTTCCAAATACATCCGCACACCGAAATAACTATTGAAACTTGCAGCAATTCTATTTCAATTATTTGAAGAGTTTGTTTACTAACTGGATTATTATCATCATTACAGCTCAAAAATTTTGAATACTCTACAGAGGCGTCATTATTCAAGAAGAAAGCGGATAAAATTAAATTACCCGATATTCGTATGTGGCATTAATTAATTATTATTTATTGAGACTTGATTCCACTAATTTATTATTTTATTTATTATTTCACACTAAATAACTTTGTTTTCCAAGAAGCGAATCTCATATTGTGACAAATCTGTTGTAAATGTCGCCTAACAATTTCTTGGCATTGAGCTTCGACTGAAACACTTGCAGTCGTGTACTCACCACTCCCCACCATAGCGCGTCGGCGAAGTTGGAGAAGCTGTTGGGGTTGGCGTCCTTCTCGGCGAGGTACACCAGGAAAGAAGCGAAGATGAGCCCCAGGAAGCCGATGTACAGCGTCGTGATCAGCTCCTGCAACCAACACAACCAAACCAACTGACAGCTGGAACGCGATTACGATCCTCTCAGTCTGTGCCTTTAGAAAACATTCTTGTCTATTTGAAACGTTGAACTACCTGGGCAAGGAAAATTACTCAATATAGTGCAGAGTATTACAGTAACTGGTGCAAGTTTTTAGTTAGTTTAACAGACGTAATCAGCTCATAACTTCGCCGCTGGTAAAAACAGAAGTTAACTATTAACAAAACAATTAAGAGGCTATAATTAATTTTGAACACTGCCTAAGTTAATTATTTCTCAATTTTAAATATTTTCTGTATACAACTTCTTTTTTTAATACCAATGACCTGCTTATTGGCCAAACTATGTCTCGTATTTTGCATAACGTTAGATGTTGAGAGCGCAGGAGGTAGAATGAAGTTTCACAATACGCTGCTTGGCCACCAGAATGGAATACGTCCTAGAAAACGGAATAACTTAGATCTCAGTCATTTGCAACATGAATGGAATAAGGTAATAAGACAGAACTGATTGTGATTCGTCCCTCGTATGACAACATAAAGTAGCACTTTCCTTCGAAAGAGTAGTCCAGAATGCACGATCATTGAGTTTTCTTTCTTTTACTTCTTTCATCCCCTGTCCAAAATCAAACAAGATGATATGATATAATGAACAGCAGTACACAGGGAACATTGGATGCTGCAAGTAGAAATTTCTGTTGCTATGTATGGTAACGGGGAGTAAGACAATTCAGACAGTCGTGTGTACACATTGGAAGGAAGTTATCGATGATATTAAAATACAAGAAAAATTAAGCAACTAGTTTTATGAGACTATTACATGCTGCACGAGCAGCTAGGAAATAAGAAATCAATTCTCAGTATATTTTTTTTCTTATTGTTTTACGCCTGGTCGACGGATAAGGTCATTAGAGGCGGGGTGGGACTGGGGACAAGGAACGGGAAGGAATTTGGCCATAGCCTTTTTGAAGGAAGCATCCCGGCATTCGCTTGGAGTGATCTGGGGAAACCATGGAAAACCCAAATCTGGATGCCCGAACGGGGATTCGAACCCGCGTCCTCCCTAATGCGAGGCCAGAACGATAACCATTCACCCACCATGCTCGGTAAATTCTGAGTATAATGTGAAGAATCTATTACATATAATATTGCTACATAAGTTTTCAAAAAAGTTTGTACTATATCGTACCACACCTAGAAATATTGTTGAGATTGGTCTGGGCAGTTGCTGGACACCACAACGATTGGAAATATGCATTAGTTGTAGCAGTTCATAAAGGAGAGACTAAAACAGGGTTAGGAACTATAGACCGGTTAATTTGACCTCAGTATATTAAATAACGTCTGGAATGTCGATGAGGAATGAAAGTAGTTTGTAGATAAGAAATATCATTTTAGAAGAGTTATTCATGTAAATATCAATTAGTGGGCTATGTACAAGATATTTCAGGTGAGGTAGAAAAGTGTAACACTGGAATTCTTCAAGAAATTTAACAAGGTTATTCAACTAAAGGTGGCAAATAATATTAAAACCCCTGAGGTCGATGAAAATGTGGCTTAGTGGGGGGAGAATTACTTACGAGGTCGGAAACAAAGAGTTAATATAAGAAGTGCAGTATCAAAGATAGCGGAAGTAGAATCAGGAATGTCACAGGATGGTGAACTGAGTGTCAATGCAGTCTATTATTCTAATGCATGATGGTGTTGCGAGATTAAAGTCAGAAGATAAGGTGTTTACGGATTTCGTAATGTTGTATAACAGGATTAAAAAGAGAGAAAACTGTGAACAGCTACAAAGGGATCTGCAGGATACGTAGATGGGTAAATCAACAAATAATGAACATTAATACAAAACAAAGACTAATTTTTAGGTTCCAGGATAAAATGTAATAATGTTTTGTGTTGTTATACAGTGGAGAGAGTATTTAGTACTGATGACACAAGATGTAAACCTCTTGGCATATCATTTGGTAGTAGGCACTGTTAAGCAGGAACATTGGTTGGTGGCAAGTTTCAAAGTATTATTTCTGTTGGAGATGGTGACTGCAAGTACTAGGTAAATAAGGGAACTGAGATAATAAGATTGGTCAGAACCTTGATTAAGGAAGCCGGTATAGTATGAGAACTACATTTTTGGAATGCATAGAAGGATAGCTAGTTCTTTTTGCGAAAATTACCGCAGAACGGAATTAGGTACTAATATGATAGTAAACTGGACTGAGAGAGCGGGGAAGTGTGACGAGAGTATTGGTGGATGTTAAAATCTGTATACAATATGAAAGAGGAATCATGAATAGTGTAAGGAACATAACAGGCACCTGTTACCGTAAACTAACTACAGATTTAAGGCATATGGTAGTGGGAGGGGTTCCATTTGTAGTCAAGACAGCCAAGTACTAGAATTTTATGAACCATATATAACAAATATTGTAACAATCTGCAATAAAGAAAAAGCGGATTTTTTTAATTTTTTTTTTTTTGAAAATGACACTTAAGCATTTGTTTATTCGCAATTATGAATATTAAGAACAAAAATCATGTTCGTCACTTTGTGTCCTAGGTCTGCGAAAGGTGTGTATGGATTATGGTTACAAAATATTTTTGCTCTAGTGACACTGACGTCAACGGTAACCGCAGACCGGCTTTGGTTATCTGAGAGTAACTACACCATGAAAACGATACTTCCCCGGAAATTAATTCGGAAACTGTTTTCGAAAGGTGTCATATACTAGACGTGCAATCACGGTGGAGTGCACAAGGACGTTTTGTATTGCTTTACCCTGTTCATTAATCACCTAAATCCCCTGCGATGTTTTTTTTTTTGTTGCTTTTGCCTTTACGCCTCATCGACGTCGAGGTCATTAGAGGCGGGAAAGGAATGGGGACAACGGACGGAAAGTAATTCGGCGCTGGCCTTTTGAAGGAAGCATCCCTGCATTCGCCTGGAGTGATTTTGGGAAACCAAAATCTAGATGTCCGGACGGGGATTCGAACCCACGTCCTGCCGAATGAGAGGCCAGAGCGTTACTGCTCACCCAACACGCTCAGTCCTGAGAAAAAGAAATCACTGGTATTCACCTGGAAATGGAAGGGAATGTGCTGCTTTGACTTCGTCAGTTCCCCCTGCAGGTCTCAGCCTGGTCGGGGAATACCATACATTAATGTCCTTTTCATATCTCAAAGCGGAGGCCTTCAGGACATTGCTCTGTGAAGTAATTTAGTGCGTTGGTATTACTTGATAAGATCTAAATGTTCTCGTCGAGCGACAGTAGCTTTGGTGCTGACGTCGAATGGACCTGCATTGTAGTCTACTAAGCTTCACAGGGTACGTTTGTATATTTACGCGGCAAGTGTTCGTTTGTTTAATGTTGTTGAGTACATGCTTTGTATTACGTTCAGAGTGGATTACCCACAGGGAATGAGTGGCATTTAGCTTATTAACCTCCCGCTTACTGCAAAATGTCACCACAAAGGGAATTATAACGACAGCTCTGACAAAACAGAAACCGAACACGTCGTGGCAATTGAAGCATTCAAACCAAAATGAGAATTAGTTATAACCAAATTAAATAGTACACGACAAGGAAATTAAATATTATTATAGTTCGTAAAAATTAGGAACATAAACGAGAAATCAGGATTTGTTGACCTTTACATTTCAGTGTGGTGTTTTTATATGACAGGAACTGACATCTGGCTGTCATAATTATGAGTTACTAAACGAAAATTTATCACTTCAGTTAAGTCAGTCCCTGACGTATCCATCGTAACTTCAAGAAGAATGAACTGTTTAATTTGAGCGTGGTGGGTGATTGGTAACGCTTTGACCTCACACTCGGGTGGTTTCAAGATCAAATTCCCGTCCAGCCATCCATATTCCGATTTTCAATGATTTTCCGAAATCATTTCAAGCTAATACAAGAATGATTTTATCAAAAGGCCAGGGTAGAACTGCTTCCCGTTCCTCGCCCCACCTCATTTTCCGCCTCTAATGACCTCGACGTCAACGAGGTGTAAGGCCATAAGCAAATAACCACGAACTGTTAAACAATAGCTAGTAATTATTCGCTTGTTTTTTGGTCTCTCCACTTATACTCAGTTTCAATGTGTGCCATTGAGTTACGGAAGATAATGCTGGGTCGTTTTAGTTATCAATTTATTGTACTGTACAGATTTGGTCTCGATGCCAGGCTAATCAGTTGTCAGGGGCATTCAGTTATTCATCAAGTGATAAAATATTTTATAAGTTAGTTATGTGATTTTGCACCTTGTTTACATCTGAGGAACCTGTCATTGTACCTGATATAACGCTGGTTGATTACAATCTCACACGAAGAAGAACTAACGCCGGCCTCGGTAGCGTAGGGGCTAGAGTGTTAGCTCCACGTGCCGAAGGTCGCCGGTTCGAGTCCGGCCGAGGGCATGGGTGTTTAGTGTATGTGTTGTCTCTGTGTCATGTCCATCGTGTTGTGTCTAGAACCACTTGAAAAATAATACACTGTGAAGCAATGAAGTACACTGGATGATTCAAAATACACTTGAGTTGGCTGTATGGCCTAGAAGCCAAAAGCCATTAAAAAAAAACTAAGGAAATTCCTTAACAATTGTGGCTATTATGGTCAACGTTGCCACGATGCTGGATGAATTTGGCAACTATTAACAATTTACACAAAAAAAATCATATTTATTTCCCTTTGCTTGTGATTTCGCGGCTCACGGGTGCCGATGTTATTATAGCCGACAGAGGATAAGGAACAAAGAACGAGAAGGAAATCAGCTCCGGCCTTTTGAGGAAACCATTCTGGCATTCAGCTGCAGTGATTTAGAGAACACGTGGAAAACAGAAATGGAGACACCGAATCAGAGATCGAAACAGAAACTTCCAGAAAACCAGAACGAAACATTATCCGCTCATACACCGGTCTCGGTTTTTGAATGTTGTGGTTACCTGAACTACGAGGCATGATATGCACACCATTTTAGCCTGAAATAAAGATTCTTTCTAAATGGCATACACAACTGGCGTCTCTTAGGCCATACAACCAGCCCAAGTATGAGTTTAGTTCATCCAGTGTTTTCAGTTTCTCCATTGTATATATTATGTTTAAAGTAATTCAAGCCACACCACAGGACGGACACGACAAGCACACTCGCATACAACATTTAAACACCCATGCTCACGGCCGGACTCGAACCGGCGACCTTTGGTACGCGGAGCCAGTACTCTAGCCCCTACGCTACCGACGCCGGCAAAGTCTTCATTATAAACAACAATTAAGTGATAAAAGTAAACATTACGATATGTTTACTTCATGGTCTGAAAGGTGTTTGTTTTGATCAAGCGTACCCTACTGTTCTTGACGATATCGGAAGGGAATCAGTTTTCATCGCAGAAAGAAATAGTCTCGATAATTTCATGAATTTTCTTGCCCTGAGAAAGTTGTAAAAAGATGACATATTAGTGACATGTGTGTCACTGTTTCCTCTGCGTCTTTATTTGTGAGTGACGTTTGTATTCTGGTTCGTGGCACTCAAGGTCTTTGCGCTTGTTAGAGATGTTCTTTAACACAGACGTTTCGAGGACTGTGTCTCACAAAGTAACGAATGGAGTCGACGTGATGTGATGATGCGACGTCAATTTCTCACTGTTCACTTGTAAACAACTGTGGCCACTCGAAATTGGAGAGAGCGATTTTATATTACACGTTGCGTTAGCAGGTTAGTTTTGGGTATTGTACGCTGAATTTCTTAAGAAGAGTTCAGATGCCTCCAAAACTGCAAGTAAAAGTTAAGCTGGTGCCGTTAGGGCCTCGCCACACTGATTATGAGTTCAGGTCTTTCCTTCCCTACAGTCATCATTATCACAGTCCTCCTGACCAATAATGGGGCATGGGTAATTGCTGTATAGATTATTAGCTTCAAATACACTTAAATAGTAGTCAGAAGAATGACAAGAAAAGTTATTTTATTGCCATCTGATGGCTATTGTCAGCTAAGTCCAGAACAAGATCTGTTGGTCCCCTCGTTTAAAAATAGAAAGAAAATTTTGATGTGGATATAATAAATAATTCTCGTAAATTCTTGCTCTTTGTATAAAAGACCGTGCCGTGACTGACATCATGACGGAGTCTTATGCTCATGTCCGAGTTAGGCGGCTTTAATCACGGTCGTGGAAAAAATTTAATCATTTGAGAATTTGCCATGCGGAGTAATGGAGTTCACGGTACATAATGTTTTCATCTACAGTTCGAATCATTCCAAAACCTGTTCGTAGTTCTTACAGAGTGAGCCCATAATATCACTATTGATAATGAATCCTCCATCTGCATCGGATGGAGATATTAAACTTAGAGGTGTCTTTAAGAAGAGCAGACTTGAATAGGCCCAAACCGTGTTATACCCTCTGTCTCTCTGGTCTACATACCAGTTAACACATTATAATGAAGACAATACCATTACAATCATTTAGAAATGCATTCATACCTACGACCATTTTTACATTGTGGAAGGAAAGGGGAAACCATCTTTGTTATGTTTTCCGGAAAAGTTGCTACACCCTTCAATTCTGAGAGACCCGTGGAATCGTAATTCTGAATTTAGTAAGTACTTTAATCTATGTCAATAGCGCTGAAACACAATATGAAAACACTTTTCAAAGTTTTATTCATTATGGTAAATGAGAAAGATTCTAATAATTTCGATAGCATAATTAATCTGTTCCTCAGCATCATCCTTGAGAACTCTTTCTAATTACTAAAATTATCCGCATCTGAATAAATGCACTTCTGAAGCTGGCGTGAAAACGACTGTTGTTATTTTTATGCAAGTAGACTGATTGTTGGAGAAATACTTAACAAAAGAACAAAAATAAAGTTATTTTCATCACGAATTTGTGGTAGATGTTCACTCATTCGTACAGCAATATAATAGCAGTTTTTTCCTTTTTTAAATTTATTTTTTTATTTTAGGAACAACAGAAATCACTTTTGAATGGGTTAATAAATTATTAGTTTCAAAATTTTTCTAAAAGGAAAGGGAATTAGCAGATTAGCAGTAATAAGCGTCTTACAGTTTTCTTCAAAATTTAACTTTTAAACCGGGTTTCGCTAGTTATCCTAACCCACGAACGAACAGGTTTTCTGCGACTCACAAACCAGCAGATGATGCCTTCATTTTTTTTACGCTGAAAAAATGCTTTTTCACTAGTTTACGAACGTAGATACAATAGCAGTACGTGCACTGCACGTACTCGTATTATCATTGTATCTCTACCACATTGTGCAGGCATTATATACAAAACAAAAAAATTAAGAAGTGAAAGTAAAATGAGACTGGAAATGATGTACTCCCACACCAAGAACCTTTCAAAGAATAACTTAAATTTTCTAAATTTACTTGGTGTTTCATACCTTTCACAGAAATAAATCATTTTTCTAAAAGAATTTTGATTGTTTTAAATACACGATCAAGAAGAAATTGGTGTGGACTGTACATGTTAGTGTGCTATGAGAGAAAGACGAGTAAGCTGAGATAACGACCAAACAATTAAAACCTAAAATGCGAGAAGTAGTAACAGCACCAAAGCTGTTCCGATAAAAATTTGAGGCAAACCACGTCTTAATCAGTGATAGCATCACGGCATGTGCCGTAAAGTTACTGTCATCATCTAGAGCGACATGAATGATCATACATATAGGATATGTGTTTAAAGTAAAACGGCGACAGTTGCTCATGAAAGGGGTACAGATAACCCATTGGCTTATTATGCAAGTGTTTCTATTTCAAAACAATACTTATCGCAAATAGAACGGCCACTTAAAGGATGTTGCTTCAATTACAGGAATGATTAATGAGATGGAAGAGAGATCACAGAATTCCACAAAAACAAGGGTAAATACCATTGGCACAATGGGCCACCAATCTAGAATATAAATATTTTCGGCATGGCACCATATGTGTCTAAACCTGATCCGTCGGGTGGCTAGTTCCTTCTAGATGAACGAAAATTTATCGACCGTTCTGTATATCGAAACCCGAGTACCCTATTTCTAGTCTATCGGATAATACTTTTTGTGTAGATGTGTCATAAGCAATGGGCAACATAACGCGTGCAATGTTAAATTCATTCAAAAAATAAGTTGTGGTGGCAGTATGACCTGCAACGATTCAGTGGAATGGCGATACCTTCCAGTTCGTAGGCTGTCGGTAATGTATATTTTTTTTTTTTTTTATAATTTTTTTTACCACCGCCCCTCTGACCTACACACATTTCCTCCAACGCCGTTGAAGAGCTTTCATGCACATAAGGATTTCTCTAGATCGTTTAAAATATTAGATAGCTGCATATACTAGGGGTTAATCACCTGATCCGAAATACGTGAAAGACACAAAATTTACGAAATTTCCGTAGTTGGATGTCTGAGGATTCTGGGTTTGATGAACAGACGGTTGCGTTACCAACTGAAAGCCACACTCATAATTTACATCCGCAGCAATAAGAGACTTGTGACTGGGAGATCTGAACTGTCTTAAGAATCACTTTTTTACTACTTTTCTTTTCTATTTTTGTTGTCAGTCGCTTAATACGCCACCGTGATAGGTTGCCGCTTTCTCGGGAAATCTTGATGCAACACAGCCACAAAATCGCCCCTCCCCCCACACCCCCACTCAAAACTGTCATGAAGAATGGGAACGGGCATGATTCTGCTGGATTGGCTGTTGTTTCCATTTTGTGGTAAGGTCGGAGACCTATCTCTCATCCATAGTTACACATCATGCAGAAAATCTGTTCAATGACAGAAGCTCCATTTTATACAGACACCTGTCTCCTCACTACCTGTTGTTAAAAATTTCGGCGCACAAAAGGATGGAATCTCTCCCATCTCTAAGCAATTTGTCATAATGCAATCGTCTTGGAATATCTCCTCAATCTTCGAGCTGCTAACCTTCTGCCTGTCATTACTATCTGATGCAGTCCCTCCAAATTCTGCACTATCGATCCTGTGCGGGAATTACCTTCACTGCTGGCTATTCACTTAAACATTTACATATCTAAATTTTTACGGCGCAGTAGACGGAGGCACCGTTTCCTACTGTTGTCTTCGAAACTTCATGAATTTCCCTCGGTGACAGCTTTTTCTGACACAAATTAATCACAGCACGCATTACATATTCATCCTTCTCAAATTAAACGTAAACCATACCCATTTTAAACACCTGAAACAATTCTAAGTCTATGGCTTTGTGTTGTAAATTTTACATAGTTCTTCAAAGAGCTAAGGAAACGATCGCACCGAGCGTGGTGGTGTAACGGATAGCGTTCTGGCCTCGCATTCGGGAGGACGGCGGTTCGAATCCCCGTCCGGGCATCCAGATTTGGGTTTTCCATGGTTTCCCCAAATCACTCCAGGTGAATGCCGGGATGCTTCCTTCAAAAGGCCATGGCCGAATTCCTTCCCATTCCTTGCCCCCATCCTTTCCCGTCTCTAAAGACCACGTTGTTAAAAAGGGACGTTAAACTGTTACAAAAAAAAAAAAAAAAAAACGATCGCAGTTTTCGCAAAAATGGACGATTTCGTCTTCCCTGTCAGTCTACGAGCTTATGGAACGATCATTGAATATTACCAGATTATTTTGTAACGAAGTATTTACTTTTTGCACTATCTCAGTTTGTTACTCCAGATGTCTCTGCTTGACATTCAAGTCTAGATACACATTTACAATTCTCAAGAATAAATTTTATCAGAACACTTGGTACAAAAAAAGTCTTATGAGATGTATGCACCATACTTTCTCTAAGGTTCATATAGATTTTATTATTTGTTTTAAACGAAGAGTAACACGACAAAAATGTATTCACGAGGTTAAAGTTATTGTAACAATACCGCACATTATTCACATGTTCTCTTAGCTGTACCCTGTTCACCCTCGACTGGCGAGTCAAGGCATGTTCCTGTCGCTCCCCCCCCCCCCCCCTATCACCTCTCCAACCCCTTCCGAAGAGGTCGCTTCGTAAGGCAGCGGATTGGGGATAGAGCAGAGTGATCTTGGGCCTGTGTTAGCTGAACTTGCTACAGTCGTTTGCAGATAACAGAGCTGATTGAATTTGAGAACAATTCTTCGGGTCTATTGGCTTAAGTTGGCTCCCACTTACATTTAATCAAGAGAAAACTAAATTTACAGATAATCTGTTTCTTCCTCAACGGAGACTGATTTGAAGCTAATTGGTTTTCTGTAGGATCACTATAGAACAAGCTGTTAATAGAAACTTGTTAATTGGTACTGAGAGTAATTAATTTAGATGCACAGGTACACTAATTTATGGAGCCATCGATTTTTGTATTAACTGGTGTGTGTTTTCATAGTGGTATCAATAAATTAAGTTCAATTCCATATTTTTTCCACATTCGGTAGTACAGAGAAAGTACTATATTTGGACGAAAAATACATTTTTTTGTATTGATGCAGCTCTTACTCTCTTCGTCATTACGAATAACGCAAAAAATAACAGACTGGTTTAATGTTCTTAGGAACCTTTCATGTAATGATTTATTAATATGGTTAAATTTTAATTTTATATACAAATTTTGAAATCTTAGTTTTAGAACCTTTTTATTACGTTCCTTGTACAAATGAAATCTTATTAATATTGAACCCACTGGGACGAAATATTGTCTGTACTAGTTCCAACTTAAATTTGAAATAATAGTTTACTATTAGAAATTTTAACATTTCATGAAATTTTTTTTTTTGCTTATGGCTTTACTCCTCGTCGACGGCGAGGTCATTAGAGGCGGAAAAAGACTGGGGACGAGGAACTGGAAGGAATTCAGCCATGAATTTGTGAAGGAAGCATTCCGACATTCGCCTGGAGTGATTTGGGAGAAACCACGGAAAATCCAAATCTGGATGGCAGGACGGGGATACGACTGTTTTAGAGTGGAATTTTTTTTTATTATTATTATTATTTTTTTTTTAGTACGAAAGGAGACTTTCTCCACGTATGATTGCAGTGAAGTACTCACGGATTTATTGCGGGATTTGGTTGTATAAGCACGAAATTTGACACGTCAGGAAGACGGTGGTGGCAGCCGTCGAAGTATGGTATTTTTACAACACAATTCGGCGATACACCCGTGAAGACTGCATTATAATTTTTTTTGCCTTTAGTCGAAATAATAACAAGGAGTTGAAAGCACGCATGCTATTCACTCAAAATAATGTATTGTGGCCATTGACCAAATCATCCCAAGAGATACAGGGCGTTCGCCGGAAAACGCTACCCTCCCAGTCTGTTGCCGTCGGCAACTTGCTCGGTCAGTGGAGCCAGCAGTTTCCGCCAACCGCCACCGTGAATCACCGCACTGTTTAACACCTCCGCTGCCCCAACAGTGCATTGCAGTGACCCTTACATTGTTAAGAACGGTTTCTTTGCATTGTAGATAGTTTGTGACTTCAGTCTCTTATTAATCAGTGTTGTGAATAAACGTTTCTTTGCGGTTTGGCTGGTTTGGGGCTTCATACTCTTATTAATCTGTACCGTGTTTGAGTGTGAGTATAATTATGGTACGTTACAGTTTGCAACAAAGAATATTTCTCTACGATACATATGTGAAGAAGAAGTCGTTTAAAAAGTGTCGCAGTAAATTTCGTCGCGAATTTCCTGGCGCTTTACTGCCAGCTAAATCAACAATTCTGCGTCTGGTTAAAAAAGTAAGAGAAACGGGTTCATTTTTTAACAAAAAGAGACTGTCGGTCAACCGTATTCTCACAGAGGAGAAAATTAACGATATCGCTTTTCGACTAGAACAGTCACCCAAAAAATCATTAAGTCAGTTAGGGCAGCGTGTGTCTCGAAATATGTTCAGAAGATGTGAAATGTGCATTACACAAGAGGGTCAACACTTCCAGCATCTTTTATAAGGAAAGCTAATGAATTACGCCACATTTAAATGCTTAGCACACAAGTTTATGAAGTTTATAAAGCGTAATTATTATGAAATAGTCCGCGGCCGACGGTCGAACAATGCCGGAAACTGAGCGCTCGCTCGCCGGGAGCAGTTTCTTCCTTGTAGCGCTAACAGTGGGTTGCGTTTCCCGGCGAACGCCCTGTATTAATGGAAAGCCAGAGCAGCACATGTAAGCAGGCGGCTTTCTTAAAAGATCATGTGTTTCAAATGCATTGAGGTGGCGGACGAGACAACAAGTCAAAGGATGTACAATTTCCTTTTCGTAGCTGCTAAATAAATAGGTATGCGATCGTTAAAATTGCGTAACATTAGTTTCGTATCAACGAATAATCAAATTATCAGCCACAAATTCTGGAAGTTGTTACAGTTACTTTATCTGCAAATAAAGAAAATGCGAATAATGAAACGGTGAATAAAAAGCTTTAACTGTGTACTTCAGATGACGTGTGCGACACATAAAAAACACTTATTATATAGTTAGAAAATCGTACTAAATACGCAACATAACTCAAATTATAGAAATGTGTACACAAAACAAACGTAATACGTAAAATTGGATATATTTACTTACGAATGGCTAAGGTTAACAAAAATAAACGTTTGTTCACATGGGTCAAATGCCAATTGCAAGGGTACAGGCAAACAGTGCAATACATCAGATAGAGACAGAGTGGGGCAGCGAGTCACGCAGACTGACACACGTTTTCGCCGGATTTTGCGGATTACGGACCCGCTTAATTTTGTTCGAGATCCGCCAGACTGTCTAATGATTTGCCGGCCTCGGTAGCGTAGGCGCTAGAGTGCTAGCTCCGCGTGCCGAAGGCCGCCGGTTCGAATCCGGCCGCGGGCATGGATGTTTAAGTGTTGTGTGTCTGTGTGAATGTCCTGTCCGTCCTGTGACGTCCATACACTGAAAGCAATTATAATTACCTTGAGCTGGCTGTATGGCCTCCGTTGCCAAATGCCATTAAAAAAAAAAAAAAAAGTCTAATGATGCGGGATCCCGAGCGATTGCGGGATCCCGCTTTGCTGGATTGCAATCCCTAATTGCAACCCAGGGAGCGATCATTCCGTCGGCCAAATTACCATTCCGTTACCGAAACCCGCACGGTGATTAAAGATTAGTATCCTGTAATTGTTCTGACTTTCATAGGTGACATCGCTCAAGGATTAAATCTGCTTGTAACGGATCATTTCAATGCTGTTCAATTTAACATTATTTCACTTTATACCAGTTGTTCCAAATTAAAGACACGCGTACCCACAGTGGTACCTGACGTTGTTTTAAGGGGTACGCACAGTAATCTCTTGGCTCTGGTAATCACTAAGATAATTGAAAAAAAAAACAATTAGGCAAACAGTACTATCACTTACGTATATTTTAAGACAAACTGCGGGTTTATGACTTATAATATTGTAATGCTGTGGTTGTTCAAAGCATTCGATTGGGGTGAATGTATTAATTTTTTAATTATTATATTTTTTAACGGAATGAACTCTTTCTTGAAGTGGTACTCGGGGAAAATTAGTTGGGAAACGCTGCTTTATAATATTATTGTTATTGTATATTTACGTAATATCATCATATATCCATATTGCTGCAGTACTAATTTATAAGAAATTTGTTAGCAGCTGCACATTCGTAGATCCCGACCGAACAATGTCCTCATATTAACGTTCATATTCTGAAATCATTTGTAGCATTCCTCGAGACTAGAAAGAATGTTAGTTGGAAGGGAGTGAGTAATATACAGCCAGGAATGCGACCTCAATTCAGAATGGTAATGAACCGAGGGTAAGGCACGTGCAAAAGTCATAAATGGTAGTAGACGGTCTAATTTTAACATGTGACAATGGACTTTGAATTTCAAGGACGTGGTGCTCAACCTTAACTATGGCATTGATCCGTTTTGCGGCTGGCTAAAGTCACACCTGCGGAACGGTGGAAAGGTAGGATGTTTCGGCGGAATCCTTTTGTTCGCTCTGGGTCTCATAGTCAGAATCCTGTAAAACACAGATTATAGGAGTAGGACGCCGATGGTCTTAGCGGCGCTACCAGGGTTGTGTTGACGTGTTCCTCAAGTTGATCGTGAGGCTTTTTCCACACTCGCCTGCTATTTAATTACGAGTAGGCCTATGTCGATTCCAGCAGCACCCTTTCATTGAGTTCTACGGGGGTACTTTTTGATAAAACAAATTCTATCATTTCTCCTCAAGTTTGTGACAGTAAACTTCATTTTTTGAAGCGTTAGTTTCTGCTTGTTTTCCACTCGAATATTCCTGACAGTCAGTTGTATAAAAACCCTTAGTCACCATCTGTGCACTATTTACCTAAATATAATCACCCGCTGAATAGACGACTAATAATGTATTCCATTTTCATATATTTTTATTGATGACCACAGCTGAAATGAAACAAAATCCGGAAAATCTGGGGGGAAGAGGAAAAATAACCATAGGACACGGAGAAGTTATTTTACGCGGTTTTGATCGACGTCGACGTTTGGTAACTCGTTCAAGAAGGATCTAATTTCAATGAACTTTCGTAACACAAAATTCCCATTACAAATATAATTTACATAGTTGGCTAAGTGTAAAATGAAGATTCTCAAATAACAGCATATCAATAATTACAACGAAATCGGCTAAGTTATACATAGGCTATGCCATGAACTTCAGTATATATCTAAGGAACATTTCAAAATTTAAAAGGAGATACGATTATCAGTAAGTGTAAAGATAGAAATGTGAATATAGCCGTTCCACTTATCCAACAGTTTGATTTAGATTCACAGCACCTAGACTTAAATATTGTGAGAAATAACTACACTTGTATTGCGAATTTGTGACACAATTTGTCGAGAGTCTTGAAAGAGGTGCCGTTGTGATTGCTTATGAATGCACAATGATCCACTGAAGTCATTGAATAAACTGCCTTTTTGGGAATGAACTGTTCCTATAAAGGTAGTTAACTTTAGACTATATTCAGTTTACCAGTTACTTCTTCCACGAATCTAACCGTTGGCATTCGTGTCACTATTGTTAGGTTAAGAATGCATGTACTATGGACGGAGCCAGCAGTAATTTTCTGCTGTTTCTTTGGTTCCGGTGAACCTATATGCTACGAGTGCGTCAGCATAAATTATTAAGCAATTTATGTAGTTTTTCACTGAATAAATAAGAATTTTTTGTTTTTAAAAATTGTATTTTATCATTGAATAGGAATCTTTTTTTTTTATCTATGCTGCCAGTATGCTATTTGTTAAGAAGATAAATCAGGGACGGTACATGCTTCGAAATGCATAATGTCCTTAGAAGTGGAGGGTAGCAAACTTATCGCTCATTTTGTCCGAGCAAAGGTTTTCAGTTGATGACACTATGCAGTGTATCCACGTTGGGAACGTCCAAATTATAAAGGATTTTTTAATTTATTGCTAATCACTTGCAATATTTAAGTAAGAGACGATTAGTTCGGAAATCTCGTAAAAATTTTAAACTAACGATCATGTTGCCTTGTGACATTTTCTCTTTCTTTTAGTTTTTTTTTTTTTAACTTCTTTACGTCTCTCAACAGCGAGGTCTTTAGAGACGGGAAAGGATGGGGGCAAGGAATGGGAAGGAATTCGGTCATGGCCTTTTGAATGAAGCATCCCGGCATTTGCCTGGAGTAATTTGGGAAACCATGGAAAACCCAAATCTGGATGCCCGGACGGGGATTCGAACCGCCGTCCTCCCGAATGCGAGGCCAGAACGCTATCCGTTACACCACCACGCTCGGTTTCTTTTAGTTATCAATCCAAAGATTTGTTTGTAGCAGTTCTACATGTATGCCGCTTCTCTGCTTCCCTTTTTAATTCTACATAACTGATGCATTTCGTGTCATTCATAACTGATGCATTTCGTGTCATTCATAATTTAATTCATATAACTTAATCTTCCTATGTGGTTTTTTTCTTTCTGTCTTTCAGGCAAACCATTGTGACGCAAAAACATGGCTTATTATCTTGTCTCTTCTTTTCTGTAATTCCTTACAGAATCTTCGTTGCTCGCAAACTCTTCTGAATACTTCACCATCAGCGACATAATCCATCCACTCGTCTGTAACGGCGGGCCTCAAATTCCTTCTGCAGTTTCCGTTCTGCCATCCCCATGGATCACTTTCATATATGGCTATGCTCTAGATCACTGTTTCAAGAAGTGGGGTACGCGAACCCCTAGGGGTTCGCCAACTGATCGTAAGGGGTTCGTGACAAGATTTACGTAATGGCGGACAGGCTACCTCATTCTTCAAAGGTGAATATTGCTCATTGCTGCACATTGTCGGTAGTAGTGGAGCTAAAAAATAAAGTTCGCAGTTTTCCTCAAGGGGGTTCGCCAGCGCCTAGGAAATTTTACAGGGGTACGTGGAGCTCAAAAGTTTAAGAAACACTGCTCTAGACATGTGTTTTCTGGAGATTCTTGCGCGTTTACAGGATGATGTTGTTCCAAGTAAAAATTTTCTTTCGTTTTTTAAATGCATGTTTAGCTAGGTTGATTCTAGATATTATATTTTTTCTGCTTCTCCCATCTTCTGTGATTATACTACCCAGGTGTCTGAATTCTTTAACTTGTTGAATTAATTGTTCGTCTTAATTGAAATGTATTTGTTTGTTTAACATCGCTGTTACAAATTAATACTTTAGTCTATTTATTGTTTATTTTCAGATTATAATGCTCAATAAGAAACTCTTCCATTTAAGGAAGTTTTTCACTCAAATCACTTTCATTTCCTAAAACAACTGCAATGTCATCTGCAAATCAATGTTTTGGACATGAATCGAAATTCTTGCCTTTACTTGATTCCTCACAGCTTACAATGCTTCTTGCACGCACGTACTGAACAGAACAGGGGAAAGAATGCAACCTTGCCTTACTCCCTGTTAGCTTTCGACTCCGCTTTGCATTTTACAAACCGGATTACCGTAGTTTCATTCTCATAGAGTGTCCATATGATTCTTCGTCCATTGTACCTTAGTCCCATTTTTTCAGAATTGAGAACATCTTGTTCCAATTGACATCGTCAAAAGCCTTCTCAAGAGCTATGAAGGCTAATAGATATCTTAGTCTTTTTTAATATACTTCTCGGTAAAGACTCTAAGCACCAAGATTGCTTCTCTTGTGCCTCTTCCTTTCTTGAAACCAAACTGGTCATCAGTTAGCTACAGATCAATCCTCTGTTCAATCAGGCGTTGCTATTAATATTTTTAATGCGTGAGAAACCAAACTTAGTGTTCGAAAGTCATCAAATTTATTTGCAGATATGATATCACTGGTCAGTTTAAAGATTTCGTTGGTATTTGATGTTCTGAATTTTAGTGATGCCTTTTTGAGTACTTTGGAACGGTTTAAAAGAAGATAAGATCACAACCAGGCACACGGGACTACACGGAGGTAGAACTTCGTATTCACATGGTTGACCTGCTGCTTAAGAAGTATGCATCGTAGTACCTACCTGGTACTGATTAACAATGAATGAGTTGGCTTAGGGAATCGTTCTGGATGTTCAGCTTCGAAGCAACATTCACGACTTCATTGTGAATGGAACCCCGGTTATCCAGACCTTAGACAGACGCTGTACCATCTGAGCAACGCAACTCTCTTCCGGCATGATACACAGAAATTGTTTACTCGTAGCTTTTAATGTGAATCAGTGTCCGCAAGCTGCAGTGCTACATCAGTGTCAGATATTTACTCATTCATACTACAAATACGCAACAAAAAGTAATTAATTTGAGAGTACAGTATGTTTGGGATATATCTGTTCGTTATCTGCTAAATTTTCACAGTGACATTTCTGTGATTTCGATCTCCACATTCATCAGTGGTATAAAATTAGTGGTTCAATAAAAATTCTATGCGTCTACTAGCTCAGTGACAAAAGGCGTCTGACTGGAGGTCGAAATGTCACTAATTCGAATCCCTGTCCCGTTGTGGATTTCCAAAGGTACTTAAACTGACCTTCACCTCTAGTACAGTTTGCTGTGTAAAGTTCTTCAGAATGCTTTCGTTTTTCTGATTCCACGTGCTGTAAGTCCCCTACTCCCGGTAGGATTACCGCGTAAAGGTAGCTATGGTAGGGCCGAAATGCGCAGCTATTAAGAACCATATCACCAGGTAATTAAGACCACGTCGTACATCAATAGTCAGTTATATTAGCTATTATTGTAGCTATCTAAACATTAACAAGTATTTTGCATTTCCTCGAACAAATGAAACTGCTGCTTATTTATAGAAATCTTATTTTGATATAGTTACTTATGCACGTACAGTGGTCCGTATGAGTACCCTGCTTGCATAATACTTTATAATCATGAAAGCTGACATTAGGTCACAAAGACCAAACGCCAATTAAAAAAAAAAATAATAATCTTATGTAATGGACGCTATTTTTAGTTTTGTACAGTCTTAGATATCTCTGAGGTTACTACTAGCAGATGTCTCTTCCATTCTATTACACTGCCGACGAATTATTTTTCTTCTACAACTGTGAATTGTTTTTAAATAAATTATATCGAAGTTTGGATTGTATTTTTTTTTTCTGACAAAGCGTTTAAAGCTTACTTAAATCAAGAAACCATCTGTTACTGTACTAGCGATTAATTTATGAAATTAGCTATATGATCATTTTGGACTGGATAACCCATTTTCACATAGTTAATTTGTAAACATTTTGAAAACCTTTAGCACTGGGAACAGGTGGTGTGAAAAACTTAAAAGATGAGAAAGTAGAAACAATTTTCTGATTTATTAAAAATGATACTAAAAATGTGAAAAATTATTTTCGATCTTCTAAAGTTATGCTTAAAATATTTATACTAGTCGTATTATTATTTAGTGTGTGTGTTTCTTAGGTCCGACTTCATGCAAAATCCATTCAACAGATTTTAATAGGGTTTTCTCAATTTGAAAGATTAGAAATCCGCTTAAAAACTGACAACAGTACAGGTATTTAAAATATCTTATGACCTGTAATCTGGCATAACTTGAATATTTCTAAACCACTTTTGACGGTGTTTTCACAGACTGAAACCTTAGGATGTGAGACTGATCTCATCACACTCCAATTAACTAAAGATGTCGAAAAAAATAAAATCTGATTGAAACATTAACAAAGAAATACACAGATGATATCATACAGGGCAGATACAGATTTGGTAGCATGGTCAATAATCACCAATTTGCCAACAAACAGTATATTAGAAGCAGGAACACCTGGGTGAAAGAATGTAGGAAAAAGCTCAGCAAGAGGATGCAGAGATTCTGAGAAAAGAAGAAAAACTCATCGGCTAAATACTGTTAGTTCATTCACGCTCCTTAGTTGGGCATAACGATGGAAGAAGAAGAAAGAAATCCATGTAATGCCATCCACGTATCGCCATCTATCGGTAGTTAGTCTCTATACTCACAGTGTTGTATAGCAGCCGAGTTGCTGCATTTTATTGATAATTTAGAAGTAGTAAAAATAACCTGGTGCTTCTCTGGTTGACATTGATTAAGTGACTGGCTTAAACTAATCTCTACAAATATAAATGTTTAAGCGGGCTTCATTTGTTTGTTTCTTTGAATCTGTATAATCTGTATCACGCACAAACTAACTAACTAATTAGGTTTGGGTTTTTATGGTTTGAAAGCTTGTGACCTAGCTTAAAACCGGCAACACATCTTATGTCTTAAGAAACAAGAAATAATAAGTAGTTCATAGCCTCAACAGATATTCTTCATACACTCCCTACCAGAGATTTATCAGATCATCGCAAGTAAAAGTTAAGGATTTGGCTTAAAGTAGGCACAGTAAATTAATATTAATTTACTATAGATAATTTGCAGGAACTAGATTTTAACTATCCTGGCCGGAGATTGTATACTCTATCTGGGAAACCGCGTGTTGGTTTTTGGTTGTGTGTTACTTGAAGAGATTTGTCAGAAAGAATTGCTTGCTGAAGACTTGAAATGTAAATATCTTGGCATTACTTTTGATAACAAGCTTAACTGGGCAGGACACATTTGACAGGTTTCAAAGTTCTGCACTTGTTGGAGAGAGTGATGAGGGGATGTACGAGAGAAGTAAAGGAACTGGGTTACAAAACTTTGGTCAGACCATTGCTCGAATATGGTACTGTAGTATGGGACCCTCATTTTACGTATCAAATACAGGAGTTGGAGAGGGTGCAAAAAAGGGCTGCTAGAATTGTTTCTGGAAATTATCGCAGAATTAAATCAGTGATAAAGGAGCTGGAATGGGATTCGTTGCAAGACAGGAGGAGGATGAGGAGGGTCATGGGGGTGTACAGGGCATATAGTGGCGATGAGGCATGGAAAGATATTGCAATAGGTATGAAAAGTATGCATAGAAGGGAAAAGGTGATCATGACCACAAGCTGGCACTCGATTTCAGGCACAGGATTCTCTTTTTATGTAAAGGTATCAGGGATTGGAATGAGTTACCAAGAGAAATTATGAATAATTTACGGAAAACTTTGAAAGAATTTAAAGATAAATTGGTAGAGGGCAAATGTAGGTGGGTGCAGGATAGGGGGAAGATGGGTGTGTAGGGAAATTGCCACCGGAGCCTGTGCTCAATTGCAATTAAATAATAATAATAATAATATATAACAGGATTTTTGTGACTCTACAGTTATTTTTGGCTTTAAAAAATGTTTAAGACTTAACGAAACAGTGATTTCCTTTACGTCCGAAAATTGTGAACACATCTTGAAAGATTATGATTTGTGAGAATGAGAAATTTATAGCAGTAAATCAAGTATTTATTTTCTTTTGGACCTACTACTTGCATTCGGGGTGAGAGCGTACGACCGGGGTTCGATCCCAGAAGAGGGCGAGGATTTTCGTTGATGGTAAGACGTCTGGAATGGCATCCCAGGCACACTCAGCCTGCTATCTAATGAGTACCACAGGAACAAAAATTAATCCTGTGGTGAAACAGCTGCACAGCAGAAGGAACTCCGTAAGAAAAAAGGGATTATATTCGTAGTTGCAATTCAATGGTATTCTCAGCGTTATAAAGTTTTAGATTTAAATTAAAAATTTAATTTCTACGTTAATAACTGTCCGCTTTTGGGATGGAAAATTTTTTCCTCAAACAGACAGGTTCGCGCAGGCGAATCTGCGACCAAATGTTAGTACATTAGTAAAATATACATGCCTCTTTAGATGCAATTGATTGAAAATTTTCTTGACGTAATATTTTGGATGAGAACTGATAATTTTACAGACATTACTGGGAACCATGTAGTTAACATGGATAATTAATGAGGGCAATCTGTGTAGGGCATGGTAAATTTTTTGTGTTACTGATATTCAGCCTTAGTTTATTCTCAAGGATCTCTGCATAGCTTCAATTCTATTTTCCCTGCGCTTCTAAAAGAAGTTAGATTTCATTACAGATTTTGCTCAAATGAACAGCGTACCATTATAGTTAAAAAATATTAACCTCAATTGTCACGGATAAATTAATTTCTTGTTTTGTGACTTATGCATAATATTAATTACTTTGTTATAAGCAGAACTGTAGAATTTTTAAAATTGTATTTGTTGATTTTCTTTGAAATTTTGTGTTCTGTTCCTTTTCAATATTTATATGAAATGGTTCTTCGTGTGTTTTAGCTTAACTTTATGAGGCGTTTCGGGTAGTTCCTGTTAAGTCACCAAGATCAGGCCATGAGAGAAAACAGAGTAACCTGCCTGACAGATGAGCAGACGTGTTTGTTTTATACAGTGAAGTTATTTCCACACCGTTTGCGTATATTTGCCAGCTACAAGGAGAGGTGCTTTATGTTGAAATTTTTAATGCGTGACATTTACACAGTATACTCATGTTGGCGGTGAATTATTAATTAGTTACAGAGAAATGTTTATCTCTCATGGCACTAAGTCCTACACACAGTGTGTTAAGTTTTATTTATTTTTTTAAATTAGGTAGTCTTTTACGTTTTATTTGCTTCATTAAGTAACAGCTGCAAGCCAAAGTAAGATATGATGCATGTAACAATCCACGTCTACAGTAATTTACAAAAATTCCGGATCTTTTGCGACTGTTATGTGACTTTCATTTGAACTTTATAAATCTGACATGTTGTTTAGGTTATGCTGACATCTTTAAAATTAGATTCGGGATAATGGTTCAAATCACATAGAACGATTAAAATACTAATCCAAGATAATATTATGTGAATTTTGATGGTTTTGTATTTTTTGTTTGTTTGTTTGGTGGGTGTAATGAATTATTACGATGGACGTTAACTGGTTTTATAGTTTTAACCTATACTCTGTATATCAGTATCGCTAGGATACTGGAATGATCTTGGAGTAATCTTCGTTCATGAGGCGTCACAATCTAAACAAAATATTTGTGCTCTAAATTTTAGTACTCCAAATTCTATTCTTAGAGACTGAAGGAGTTAGGTGTTTAAAATACCAACTGACTAGTTTTACACTACGAAATCAAAAGACTTCAGAATGGCACACAAAATTGTTAAAACAATGTAGGAAACGCAGAAAGTTTTGCGTATTTAAATAACGATCCTGGACTGTCTTTTGTTTGTTTCTGTTACTGCGCCAGTTATGAATTAAATGTAATTTAATTTCGCTTTGTTGATTTAATTGGGTTTAAAAAAATTCATTTCCTGCATTTACATTCGAGTTCCGCTTAATACAAATGCGGATAAAACATTACAATGCATCCAACAAATCCTGGGGGCGAAGTTTCCTCCGATTGTAGCAACGTCTCGTACAGTAATTAAATTGCAGCAATAACACTATTTAGAAAAGTTTGTAAATTGGCTCCATGGCTTTCAACGTTAAAAAATCTAACAACAGTAGGATATTTTATTCTAGTCTGAAAAAAGTATAAGACGGAAACTTTCTGAATTTCTCACATTGTTTTGATTGTTTTATGGCCCATTTTGAAGTCTGTTGAGTTCTTAGCGTAAAACTAATCATTTGGTATTTTCGACAGTTAACCCCTTCAGTCTCTACGAACTAGAAGCAGTAAAATTCAAAACATAAATATTTTGTTTGGATTAAGACACCTCATAAACGGAAATTACTTCAAGGTTATCCCATGCGATATATTATTTAAGTAGTTTTTAAATTAGTTCCATGTCTTTCAACGTTTTTGAAAAATACGTGATTCCAGACTAACAAAAGTATACATTCTAAGCAGGCACGTCAATAATCTCTCTGTTCATGTTACATTTGTAAACTCATCTTGTTAGTTTTCACTCAAATATTTACATACTTTTAAAACATACAATACCTTAAGAACGGGCGATGTGTGTCTACAATATTCATGAAATACGGTAAGGAGAGTGGTGCATCGTGCATTTTAATAAGGAACTCGCCGCAAGATACAGAGAGAACTGGAGTCTGAAACGTCACTCCGGCTCCTTTCTTCTTTTATTCATCCCACTAAACAAAGAAGAAGGACGACGTCAGAGGAGCGACCGTGAGGGCACGGTTCGCCATCATTTCACGAAAAGCTCTGTTGACGAAGTATAATTATCGCTGAGCAAACACACCTCCCAAAGTCAACTGGTGGCGTATTTATGAGATTTGCCGCAAACGTTCTGATGTTTATTCCGACCGATTTAGCTTCGGATTCTCTAGCGAGTGTTTTGTGTTTCCGTTTGTGCGTTTATTGACTGGAAATACAGCAGGTATAGGCACATTGTGAAGAGCAAGTGAGCTGATCACGTTTCCCTCATTTGCTACGGCTTTGAATGAAACGTGGAGTATCTGACGATCGCGAAACAATCTATTGACTATTAAGGCAGACAAATAGGTTACGAATAATCTGGTTGTATGCTTTTCCACAAATATTTCATATTATTTTGTGGTTTTAAGAGAGTGATGTACCGTCGCATCGTATAATTTTCATTTAAAGACTTTGTTTTGGATCAGTGTTCTGTAGAAAGTTCTCCTCGGCATTAGGCCCCACTAAAATCAAATTTTTTAAGGCAGTTCAATATTAATAACGTTGTATGGGAAGTAATGGGAAAAATATCTTCACGAGAGGAGCAGTGGAGCGCATCATTTTTTTATAACAGGGAACGGCTGGAGTAAGGGTATATCATAATTAACGTTGGAAGAGCTCTTTCAAACAACGGGGATGTAGGACGCTGTTTACGGTATTTATATTTCAAAGCTGAAATGTTTAGTAGTTATTTCGTCTCTGTTCACATCACATCTTCTTGAGAGACTTAAAATATTTTTGTAGCTAGAGGCTGTATTTACGATATGTTGCGAACTGCGTGTATTTAGGAGTATGTACACGGACTGAGCTATATCGTATGAATATATGCAAAGGTAGCTAATACTCACCAAACGTAAGGAAAAAATTATTCTTCTGACAGCATAATTCACTTTTCCGGTAATTGCGTGATTTTTGATGACATGATCAAAGAGTTTTTGAAATACTTCAAATATTTGAAACGAAAATAGGCTAGTGGTTGAGAATGATTAAAGTAGGTACCTGAATTGATTGCTGTGAAGGAGACATATGGTTTACCTGGCAATAAATATTAGAGAACATTGAATAATATTGACATGGTAAGGTGATATAAAAAACAGAAATGAGTTAAGTCTTCAGAGAGTTTCTAATTCCTTACTTTATACCAGACATCAGTAAACAAACATAAACTTGTAACATAAAAATAAAATGTAATCACTAAAATATAAATTACTAGCCTCGTACCCGCGACTTAGTACGCGTGGATTAAGAATTTTTTTGCCAGAATAAAATTTAGTAAGTTGTTGGTAACGAAGGATTAGTCCCAAACAATATCGAGTCGGCATAATATGACAGGAAAGCTATCACTATATCATTCTACCGTCGAACCTGCCTCTTGAAGAGAATTAATTTCCAGCATATTTCTGTCACTATTCGATAAGATCTCAAAACTTCGTGACTACAACTGTTAATCATACTGGAAAAAATATCCTGTGCCCTTCATACACATTTCCTTATAAAATTACATCACAACGATATAGCCACTTAGTCGTCAAAACGTAACAAAAAGACAGAGACTTACTTCCGTATTTATAATAATATTACTGTGGTTCACACTCACACACTGACTGTGAACAACACCTGAGGGATCATTATAACGTAAAAAAGTGTACACCTACAACATTGCAAGACTACCTACGATTTGCCTCGCATTGCACCCCTAACGTTCTAATATCTACAGTTTAACATTCAATCCGAATAACCTACGTCCCAGGCCTGATTCTTACGATGAAAAACATTTTTTAAAAATCTTATCCCCGACGGAGATTTCAACCGGAGACCACGACGTTCGTAAGCCAGCGCTTTAGCCACTCAGCTGCTAGGCCACTACGAGGAAACTCGGTACGGAGTCGTCCACATCCAACGTGTCTGTCTACCACCGTCTTTCGAAGTTATGAGACAAATGTGTTATTTATACAGATAATTTTTCAACCAGATGTAGACAGTATTTTTCTCCTTGTTTCAAAGGATAAGTGTGCAAAGTTTCATCGAGAACGGATAAAAACTGTGGATTTGTATGAAGAACAAACAAAAGAACAAACCAACACACAAACAAACAAACATACATTCATCTTTATATATAAAGATTACTGTGGTTCACACTTACACACTGACTGCGAACAAAACCTGAGGGATCATTTTAACGTAAAAAAGTATACATCTACAACATTGCAAGAATACCTACGATTTGCCTCGCATTGCACCCCTAACTTTCTAATATCTACGGTTTAACATTCAATCCGAATAACCTACGGCCCAGGCCTGACTCTGACGATGAAAAACAATTTTTAAAAATCTTATCTCCGACGGAGATTTGAACCGAAGATCACGACGTTCGTAAGCCAGCGCTTTAGCCACTCAGCTGCCAGGCCACTACGTGGAAACTCGGTACGGAGTCGTCCACATCCAACGTGTCAGTCTACCGCCGTATTTCGAAGTTATGAGACAAATGTGTTATTTATACAGATAATTTTTCAACCAAATACAGACAGTATTTTTCTCCTTGTTTCAAAGGATAAGTCTGCAAAGTTTCATCGAGAACGGATAAAAACTGTGGATTTGTATGAAGAACAAACAAACCAACAAACAAACAAAAAAACATACATTCATCTTTATATATAAAGTATTTCGTAACATTTTCCTATAATTTATTAGACTTTAACATAAAATTTTGTCCCACGTATTTTACATTTCCCCATACAAATGTCTTTCCAGCTCAGCCTAAATAGTTGTAGCCACGTTTAAATTGAGCCTACACATATAAAACCTCTGTAAATACTACCGTTTATAGGTTCAGACTTTCAGATATATTTACAGGTACGTATAAATCAACATACAAAATGTGTAATTAACAATTAATTGAGCGATGTCGGGGTATATATCGCATCTGACACTAGTTTCTCGAACGAGGAGATGCGTATTGGCCTTCTTGATCAGGTTTTCAGGCAGTTATCCGCTTCCTACAGAGGAATACTGAGGAAATCAAAACTCTCCTATTCGATAAATGGATTAGCTAATTTGAACAGAAGCAAATTGCAGAACTATAATGCACAGACTATATGATTTGTAGATAGGTGACGAAACATAATTCACTTCTTGCTACTGAGTCATCATTCATAATTTAGCAGCTCCTGTTTTTTTGTGATAAATTGCAGAAAAAATATAATCATTAGCTGCTGGAGCTTTCAAAAAGAGTTAATTCACTTCTACCTTTCCTAATATAAACTGTCAGGCCTGACGACTTGTGCAAGGGACCCTCTCTACGATTTACATTTCAAGAATGTTTGTATTTCTCAGACATTTGAATACACTAACAACCTTTTTACAGTCAAAGACTTTGCACTTCTCGTCAGAAAAACACGATCCATTGACAATTCGTCATAAAAATCAACAAAATGCAATATTATGCAATGAAATCCTCTCGGAGATCAGAGAATCATTGCATCAGTGCGCCCGGAAAGTCTCCACTCACAATTCCAATATTATTTTCTAATAACAAGTGGCTAACGACACTTGCACATTTCCCTCGTTCAACCACGAAGTTCTCATTTGTCACTCTGCATGATACGTGACAATCGTATTTTCCCGAGTTGAGATGATATATCTAAAGCGTTTTTTCTGTCTATCTCTGCAATATATCAGACCTACATGTATTCCAGCACGGAATTTATCGAAGGAACTATTATGTTTGCTAGTTCCAGTTGTATTTGATTAAAGCATCGAAATTACCATTGCATTGTTAACGTACATACTCGGGCTTTTGTTTGCTTCTTGTGCTTCATTGTCTTAGCTCGGTTAACAGTGTATAAATAGCGTCCCCCTTTCAATCCAGTTGGTGACCTACTGAAGCATCTTGCCACTGACCATTTGATAGCCAGCTTCTACCTGAGCGCCCAGCCGTCCCTCTGTCTCCGAGCCACGGCAATACCAGAGGTCATCTTACCTCTCTCGCGTCCTCTAGCGAATTTCGCTTAAATCAGAAATGTCAATCTTATGCCAATACGTACGTATAGTCCATTTGAAGCTATAATAAAGTCTTGTCACCAAATTTGCGGCAACAGTGTACTGATCAAATATTATTTTATTATTGCAGCTATATCAATCCTTATTTCAGGATGTAGCCTCTTTAAGTCTAATGAGCTATATATTAGAATTTAATTCTACATAGTTTTGTTGTAGTTCTTTCCAGGCTGATCGATCTTGAGCCACCCTCTTCCAGTTCACGCCTGTAACTCGACGTATATCCTTATCCCAGGGATCCGGGGATCTTCCTCTTGCTCTTTTCTGGATTCATGGTATCCAGTCCAGTACTGCCGTAGTTCATCACATATACGAATCAATAATATGTTGTGCAATTAATTTGCATAATTGTTACCAACATAAGCAAATACTGAAATGAAGTGGGCAGTGGTGTTACCTGTATATCTCCCGTACGATCCTCATTTGGTTTTATTACCCCTGTTTGTTGTTGAATTACAAAGTCCAACGTTTGAAAGTAAATGACTTGGGTTAAGCTGAACATGTTTTAGATAACAGCTGTGCAACTTGATGGTTAATAGGTGAATCACTTACGTTTTCTGTGACTAAACGAATCGCTGGTAACATTAAACATTAATCGAGCATGCTAGTCTGGTGAGGGATTGTTACAGTGCTCATTTATCATTTACTCATCTCGATTTTGACAGTTGTTGTAGAAGTATGAGACAGAAATTGTTTCCTGATATTGTTTCGGAAGAGATTATAATATTATTCTGGTAATTCACTGACACCCAGGGTGGTAAATAAATTATCATTACAATTATGCTTTAACAGAATGATGGAAGAGAATAGGGTCGCTGGAATGGGAAATGGAAGAGGGAAAGATTCTTGCTATCAAGTCTGGTGTACCCACGTATCACATTGTTCGGGACACGCAATATTCCGTAAATTTAATATAAGCACTGACGTTGGTAAAGAACAAAAAGCGCTTCACAGTTATACCAGGACAATCGTGATCCTTCCGAAGACCAGGGGGCGTAGTGGCTTTTAGCGGGAGTAGAAAACTGAAAAGCATTAAAGCTAATTTCGGATCCACGATTCTGAGAAAGTATGTTGCATGTACGAGTATTGCAGACTTAGTCTTTAGAAACCGCACGAATGTGCTACGCTTGTGAGAAATGTGTACTGAGTGCGCAGGACTTTATCAAATGAAAGTCTCTAATCAAAACATAGGTGAGGCAACAGTGTCTTACCGAGCGTGGTGGGTGAGCGGTTAACGCTCTGGTTTCGCAATCGGGAGGACACCGGTTCGAATCCCCGCCCGGGCATCCAGATTTGGGTTAATGCACAAGAAAGAGATTAGGTTTGGTGCTGAGCACCCTCTGCCACCCACAGTTTTGTGAATTGCAGAGTATATATGTAGATGTAGATTTGGGTTTTCCATAGTTTCCCCAAATCACTCCAGGTGAATGTCGGGATGCTTCCCACAAAAGGCCATGGCCGAATTCCTTTCCGTTCCTTGACCCCAGTCCCATCTCACCTCTAATGACCTCGATGTCGACGAGGCGTAAAGCCATAAAGAAAAAAAAAATAGTGTGTTGCGGGGGCGTGTTTTATAATTTGATTTGTTCTATTTCCAGAGTCGAGCTTCCGCGCCCATTTTAGATTAAGCTAGCAACCCTCCCTCTTCCCCGGAAGAACTGTACGACATTCGAGGTTACTTGTGTGATCTAGGGTTGCCATCATCATCTCTCCACGGCTGTCCATCATTACAGATGGAGATCTCGGTGTCACTTCAAAGGTCACAAACCCTCAAGAAGAGGGCGGAGCTGGCCTCATAACACCACGTCAGTGCTACCTGGAACGCTCTGATCTGGTCAGTCTTCGTCTTGGCTCCGCTGGAGACGACAGCAACTTAGTCATACACCTCTTCATTCAACACATAGCTAATCGGCGACCATCACCACGGCGGTAAAAAACTCGTCTATAGACAATGTCCACCGCAGATAATGCCCTGATCAGCTCACGCCAAAACGCAATTCTCCTCGTCTACCCTCCTCATCATCAGTCACCAGCTCAGTTGGATTAGACGTGTTCAGCGTAACAACAGAATGCCTCGGCAGTTTTTATGTAGTGAGGTCAACACCGGTAAAAGAACCCCTGGTGTCCTCCTGAAGCGTTACAAAGACAAGTTCAAAAAGATCACAAAAATAGACGTGAACACCTGGGATTGTCTTGCAGAAGACCGCGCTCTATGGCGCAGAGCATCCTCAGCCGCTGTCTCAATATTTGAAGAGGAGCAACGAAGACGGCCAGTAGTAGCTCGTTACAGACAAGAAAACTAGTCAAATCCTACCACGTCCGCCACCTGATTCGGCCTGGTCAGCCATCAACGACGTTTACATAAATAAGTGTCGGTAAGTGAGAAACATAAAAGCGGAAGCCAATATTGGCCGACGGCGACCACAAGTCAATTCATTTATGATGTACCAAAATCGATTTGTTTTACATGTTAGTAAACGGTTCATTTGTTTTCTTTACAAGAAAATTAATCAAACTATCAGATTTATTATTCAATTCATATTGGCATACTATTTCGATTATCCTAGTCAGATTCATCAGTTTAACCATAATTACATATGAAGTAAAGTTTGATTTTTTAACCAATAATTTCTATCAATATTAAAGTATTAAAAAATAAAGGAACAGCTCTTTAATCAATTCACATCAAATCACAGGGAACACTGTAGCAGTGCAGCGAAAAGTAAACATAAATTCTGATTAAATGGTTTACAGGATTATTATGTTTTTCGTTGCTGTGTATACTGCAACTTTCCCCGTTGCAGCTGAGATATTCTCCTACCAACATTAGGGAGGAAATGGCGATGGAATAGCAATTTTTCTTCTTTTGGTGGTGCTTTAAGTTAATAAGTACTATCTGTTCTAAGGGATGGTAGTGTGCGTTGCCATCTGTCTATAAATGGTGAAAACTTCCTGCAGGTATTAGCTGTGTCACTATATTAGTGAAGCGTTTAGTTTTTGAGGTTAAAAGTTGACATTCGCCTAGATTTCAATAAAAAAACGCCCACTATAAGAAGTCCGAGGTTATAACCAGCACGTTATACCTCGCAGTAAGGCTCTTCTTTACCAACATGTGTCACGGGCTATGGCCCCCAAGGTTAGGCTCAACTGGCATAAGAATATGTACGGTAACCGCACCCACCACCCATTCACGATGAGAAAGTTGTTAGATATTTGGGAATTTAACGCAAGCATATATTAGTTCTTCGAATTAACGTAACATTTGTTGCAATAATAACAGTCAAATGGATTCTTCTCAAAGATGGAAAACCGTTATATGGTAGCTATATATGTCCAGTCAAGATGGCTTAAACATTCACGTGGTTTATTCAACCAGCTATCTCTATGCTTGAGACTATGAAATACTACTACAAAAATGAGAAAACAGTAAGTTCTGACATAACCAATAGTTGCTTTTTGGTTAGAGGATATTACTTATGTTTGTTTGCTTGTTAATCCATATGGTATATACTCTGTTTCATCTATTGTTGTGTTTGCAGTCCATCATTCTCTCGGTCGTCGTTTGTATATGTATTCACAGGCACTCTAGAAAAGAAACAGGAATAAAAAAACTGTGGAACTAATGGCATTTAATTTACTTTGAAGTACTGTACTGAAGAACTATGGCTGACTGACTCCATTCTAGCTTTAATCTTGAAGTGTATGTGGTACTAGAAGCACACGCCATAAAACTGGTGGTAGATGACGCAAATGCTGACGTGCGAAAAAGTTATGGTTTCTTAATACTATGATGAAGTGAAAGTAAATAATTAGAGTAACAGTTATCAGAGAAATTACTTCCATTTCACAGATGATGCTATTCCGAAAGAAAGATACATTAAAGTTGTAGAACAACTGATGTAGAAGCGTCAATTTTTATTCAATATATCATTATGTACTGAAATTATATTACATAAACAACAGGTTAGATTTCAATGTTTTTAAAAATTAATATTCATGAAGACTGAAAGTTGTCTTTCAGTTAAAATTTTCAGCCCTCCTCTTTCTTTCGTAGCATTAGGGCAATGTAATGAGGCTTGCTTTGAATAAAAAAGAATCAGCACATAGAAATTATAAACTGCTTCTTAGATCGAGAAGCCATGTAAATCGTAGTTTGTATTTCTCTACATGGAGTGAAGTCAGTTAGTTTCAGAGTTGGAATTCAAGGTCAATGTCATTGTTTGAAGCACTAAATTTGAAAACAGTATTTGCGTGATTAATCAGTAATATCCAAAGAGGTAAAAATAGAGTAAATGCATTATAAACCAAAAAAATTTCTGTTTCACTTGTTGGAAATTTTCAGTATATCGCTACAGTGAATAATGATTCTGTGCAGTCTAGTGAAATCCTATGACAATGAAGATTTTCGGGTCACTGCATTGTCTCTTGCAGGGATAAACTGTATGCAGAACAGTTGAGAGCAAATCATAGATAACAACTCTCTTCCGGTACACTGAACACAGGGGCGATATTACGGCAATACAATCATCAAACAATGTAATGGAGACCAACCGTAACCAATAGAGAATAACGTCGTCCTTTGCATACGGTGTAACAATTTTCCGCAAAATTACACGCCCTCTTTAATGAGTGCGCAAGCGCAAGAAGAGATAGGCTGGTAAGGTGGATTTTAATGTGCATCAGTGATTAAACAGAGGTTGTTTACTATTTTAAGCAGATTTTACACAATCGTAAAGTAACGAGACATATGCCTGATACAGTAGCAGAAAGTAATATTATTCTGAATTAGCATTTTTTGCCATAAGTGCTAAAAAAATAGAAATTAGATTGTTGAATTCTTCTTGCTTGTTAAACAAGTGGTCTGATAGCTCAATGCTCTGGTTTCACGGGTGGTTAATATGACCTTCACCCCTTCCAAACTTGACTTTTGTGACGTGAAGAACAATAATGTGCTACGACGTGGCTCAGATTTCACATAAAAACTGCTGTTCCATCCACGATGGAGAGGGATCACACGGCAGCTTCATAATCATCTCGCTCTTCTGGAAATGTTGCTACTAGGTCGTAAGAACACGGAAATTTACTTGCTAAGTTTCTTGATAAGATCGTGGCTTGATAAAGATGACTAATTTTAAACACTGATATTAAGGAGAAGTAGCTAAAGACAATCCAGCGAAAAAAAATTTACTAAAACAGGAAAAGACATGAAATACCTAATTAACTATGCAGATGACTAATAGACTATGTTAAACAACACTACTATCACTGAATGGAAACAGTAGTTTGCGACTGCTAAATTAATCGGATATTAAATTGTAAACCAGGATGCTACGAATGACTGGACACAGACAGTGTCTTATTTTATATAAACCATTCCCATAGCTAAAGAAACAATATTAATTGCAGCTGGTATCACAGTATTTGTAAACATTAGAAATGGAATTGTGACTTTTTCTATCCGGAAGCTAGGACTTAGCTCGACCCCTGGCGCCCACTGACCTGGCTGTGCAGGTAGAAGACGGTGATGAGCAGCCGCCACGTGTACTCGCGTTCCCGGTCGCGCTCCCAGTCTCCCTCCGCCGCCATCTGGCTGGCGGGACACCTCGACGTCTGCCGCCACGCCGGCGACCGGCCGGCAGCGAGTGATGGCTCCAGCAGCGCGCATGCGCACACCATGACCACGCACACGGAGCGCGCGACGGACGCGCTCGGCTATCGAGCTCCGGACCGTGCGTCACGCGGGTAATCCACCCCGCAGGGGCTCACTCTAACACGCCGCGATTAAGACAAAGTGGGAGCACAGCTTACAGATACTAGAGCGAGTCCACGCAGGTTGGCTGCAGGGGCGTAGCTACTATGGGGCTAGGCGGTGCAGTGCACCGGGGCCCTCACGCTCAGGGGGCCCCAAAGCGCACCTCTAGGGGCCCTCAAGCGCAGTTTAGAGGGCCCCACGAGCCTTCACGGCAAACTGGCGACCTTTTTTTTTTAGCTCTACCGTCGTCTAAGGGGCCCCTGAGAGTACAAGAGCCCCTCACTAAGGGCCCTCCCTGTGCTCAGGGGGGCCCCTAAAGAATAATTCAAGGGCCCTCATCCTCAGTTCAGGGGGCCCCTACCAGCACACAAAGCAAAAAAAGGTCGCCCGTCTGGCCTGAGGGCCCAAAATAAATTTTTTGCACAAGGGCCCTTGTTGACCTAGCTACGCCACTGGTTGGCTGTGCTGCTGCCTGGTGGCTGTAGTAAACATTCATTGCGGTGTCCAAGAAAACTAACTAAACACAATGTGATGACTAATTCATGGTCACTTTAATCTCCCGCGTGCTTGAAGAATTTCAACGGATCATAATACCGCTTTGAATAACCGTCTATGGACGCAGGTATTTACAGTGGAGGAAATAATTGCTGACGGTGAATTCTCGGCAGATGTATATAAAGTGGTTTTGCGCTGCTATCCACAGTGTGAAACAGTTCATAAGAGTTATTGTGCATGCGGATGAGTGTGATAATATGTGTGGATTTCGTGTTGCAGATAATGAATGAAAGAAAAGAGATAGTTGAATGCGGTGCCAATCTATCGAGATATAGTCTACTGAAAGTCACCTTGGAGGATGCAAGGTGAATGTTTCAAAATCAGCAGTGTAGTATGCTCAGCCTCCACAGTGGGAAGGTTAGGCATTTAACCCAAGACTTTGTTATTGATTCTGTTGACTTGGACCACACACCACCTCTTCTCTTACCCTGGTCATGTCCAGAATTGAGAAAATTGCTTCTATCCTTGCTACTCGAACCAGATAGTGAGTTACATTTGGCTTCGTAAATGTTGGTGGCTCATGATAATCTGTATTAGTACAGAGCTATACAGTTGTTAATGTTGATATGTATATTTTTTTTATATGTAGTTCATCGGATTGGCTGGAATTACTGCCAAAAAAAATTTTGAAATTTTCAAATAAAAAGGAATCAACTGAGGAGAATTACGAGTACGTATAACCACCGAGATGGTCCTTAATTAGACTTCAAAGGGCGTCTGAAGCCGTCTCCTTTGTTAACTATTAAAAGAACCGAAGATTTTTACCTGTCTCTTATTCTTCCAAAAACCACATTTGCGGTATATTCAAAATCAAAATAACATGTGACCCTCAAAATAAAGAGCAATACCATCGAGCATGTGTCCCATTTGAAATACCTGGGAACTAATATGGAAGATCAATGTGGTTGAAAACGACATATATGCTTTTAATTATCTGACCTCAACGTATTTCTCAGAATCCTAATTATTAGATACGGAGGAGAAAACTAAACGACTCAGCATCGAAGAGAAAATGTAAGGGAAGCGACCCATTGGGAAACGTTGGCTAGAGGATCGCTATCCTCATTCGGAAGTAAGTGTCTTCAGAAGAATTAAAAATTTAATAATGAATTCTATGTTTATTTTAACGACGCTGCGAAAAAACAAGAGTTGAAACACACAACTTCGTTGATTCATGAATACTAGATTGTACAATTATGCATCAAAGCCATACTGATCTTTCTTTGCGAAGAGTAATTAAAACAGGTAAGCTTCAGAAGGATCAAATTATCTCCAGAGATTACTACTGCACATTTGTGAAAAAAACCCGTTGTAAGCTCAGTGCAATTCTGTCTCCTAGCTACCAATGCAACCATTCTACGCACGGAAATGGATACGGGTGGCTGTGAAAACTTCACTGCTCCCAGCGATTCAGCTGATTTAGAACTTTGCTTCCTGCAAGTGGAACACGGTTCTCCATGCAGTCGGAGACTTCTATATTGACGTGTTTGGAAGAGAGAAAACTGTGAGAAATACTTGGCGCTGCAACGCGATTAATTCGAAAACTTCGGCATATGACAGTCAACTTCGGATTTTATCGAAGTTCCTCGTAATAGCAAATCAATTCGTATGAAGAAATAAACAATTTTTAAAGAAATTATCACTTCAAAACATGAAAATAGTTTAGCTTCTATTCTTTACTTATTTTATAAAGTTTCTTTCTAAAAAAATTCGTTAATGGTTCACTGTACTTCTAAAACAATTAGATATTAATTATGGAAGAAGACTGGTGGAGGGAGACATGGAGGGGGAAAGTGTGATGCACACCTGGAACGGCTGGAACTAGTTTAAAGATCATGATCGTGAACTTTGACTCAATGGACATTACCATATGACAAATAAACTTACAGTAATTTATATACTTTAGACATGAAAGAGAGCAGGGAAGACTTTCTCATTCGTCAGGTTAGAACGACGTTTGGGTACGTTGTTAAACATAATTGTTGGTAACTTCCTCTGGAAGCTACGTTAGATGATATAGAAATATTCTGTTTTAAGCTGATTTTCTCGCCACGAACGTAATCCAGAAAAATTCGTTTTAGAATGCCTGGAATACCATGATTCAGTTGCGAGCTAGGTGAGCTATGATAATAAATATGCTTGTCAACCGTATTGAATAATGGTGTCTTTAATGTAATACGATATTTGATTGATGGAATTGAAAGTAACAAGAGGCAAATACCTTCTGTAGAAACTGAATACATTGTTTAATTTAACACCGAGCAGAAAGCATGCATTAAGTAGTTTCGCTAACACCAGAGTGATTAGAAGCATAAGATCATGGGGTAAGATGGCTCTTGCACTATCAACAAAGATTTAAAAGTCTTCTTTCTGACATCTCGTAGCAAATAGACGTCTGGGTTTAGACGCCATCTACAATTTTGGAAATGAACAGCACCACAGAGACAGGAAAACCCATTTATCTATTCGCAAGGCACCGTAAACATGGAAATACTCTCCAACAACAAAATGCGTGGTAGCCATCTAATGTAAGGATCTAATCAACCTGTATTGTGGCTGTGTGGATACATATGTGAGTAGAAAGTAATGGGATTCGTCTTCTGCAAGATAGGAAAACTATTCGGAAGCTAGAAGGCAAACTATTGAACAAACTTGGCTTCGTAGAAAGGGATTCTCATCTACGTCAACGAGCAGTTGCCAGCTGCAGCCGACGAATAGCAGCACTATGAAACCGAGTCTGATTTCTGTCAAGACATTGTCTCCCTCTTGGGTAGTATTTTGTATATTAATATCCTGGCGAATGAATGCCTGGGGTGGTTTTCCGTTTTACTTTCGGTTACTTGGTAAACTTGGCATCTGCGGATGAGTAGTAGCAGCTGTATTGAGCATAGTAAGCTCTAGTTTGTTTGTTCATTGGGAATTTTTTTAATCAGATTTCTGAAACCATCCCATGATTCGTGTAAATGCTGACGGAAACTTCTTAACATGTAATTAGTAAGGACACAGATTAGAACATGACCTCGTTGAATACCACGGATCTCGGGTGGCGGCACTTTAGAGGAAAGGACCGAACTGGCAGGTGTTGTATCAATGTGCAGCAACAATTAGAGTTATGATTTGTTCATAGATGCCACCGTGTCTTTTATTAAACTACCATTGGATGAGATTTTATCGGACATATCGATGGCTTGTGGGGGACCAGCAACATGACAATTGTCACTGAATAGTATTGTGCCTGGAGGACATCCTTTATGCAACACGAGTTACAGATGTTATTCTGCTCCACTAACGTACGTAAAATGAGCAATTAAATGCCTAGCATTAGGTCTTACGTAACCAGTGAAGAAGAAAGGTTGGACATTTTGATCAATATTTCTTGTTGATTAAGAGGCAGAGTGAAAGAATTTATGGAGTTGAGTGATAAATAATACAAAAAAAGCATGAAGTTATTCATTTGTTGAACCATCACAGAAAACTAAATTCTCCTAAAGGAACTTTGTACTATGTGATCTTTGAATCAACTGTATGAACCTCTCATTATGTGGGGTTAAAGACGCATCATTACAGTTGATAAAAGCAGGGATAAGGCTATTTATTTACATAATCGTTGATTTGAATGTGAGAGCGCTTTTCTAAGAGTTTTGAATGCATTAGATCAGGACCACTAAAAATCTGCTACCGATGGCAGATGGCTAAGTTAAAAGAAAAAGCTAAGAGTCGCACACCAAACTTGAAACGTTATGGCTAATGTTAGCTCAAAGCTTATAGCTATCTCGTAGTTACAGTTTTAGATGGTTTCCAATAATATCCTAATGGAATGATGCATTTGTTACTCAGATATATCTCTGTTAACAGAATGAATAAGAAACACTAGTACAAAGGATTCCCTGAAGATAAAGCAATTTAGTGATTCTTAATTAATATCACCGTCATAAACTTTGATATTAGTGCAAGTGTTCTCTATTTCTTTGAACTCAACTGTCATTTTCTTTATGACGAAACTACCAATTCATAGCCCTATCTCTAATTATGCCATCAATATAATGAGTTTTCAGTACCGACGTGTGAGTGGAGACTTTCACGTCGTACTGATGCAATATAATCCTCCCGGGTGTCCACCCGGATGGTGTTGTATAAATACGACGTTTCGACAGCTAGCTCTGCTTGTCTTCATGAGGTATCTTCTAGCTGTCACAAGCTGACTGTCACCGCCTCGACTGGCTAAGCCTCCTATCGAACTTCCTTTATACATTCAACAAAGGCGTGCAAAATCTTGGGCTCACTACGACGCCATTGCTGAAGGTATAAAGGAAATTGGATGGGTGGCTAAGCCAGTCGAGGCGGTGATAGTCAGCTTACGACAGCTAGAAGATAGCTGATGAAGACAGCAGAGCTAGCTGCCGAAACGTCGTGTTTACACAACACCATCCGGCTGGACACCCTAGAGGATTATATTACAGTTTTCAGTACCCATTGACAGATATAGTTGCTGCAACGGGAGATCGTAGTAGGTACATGCTGATACAAAGCATTGGTGGACCCTTACATCTTCACTTTGCGGCATTATACACCAGCAGGATTCAACAATATAAATTAAACCTGGATTAGACGTTAAGAAGCCTGATTGTAGTTGCATCAGTTAAGAGTTAAGAAACTCGATAAACAACCGGAGGTACAAAACGTTGCGGCAACAAGTGGCTAATTACATAGCAACAACAAAATCCTATATTTGGATGATCTGTAGCCGTAATTGGTACATTCATTGTTTGCTGAAAACCACTATTTGAGCCGATGAATAAAAATGTGGTGTTTTCAGATGCTTGTTCCAATTTTCTTTTGAAGATGATCTGTTTTCATGAGAGGAGAAATTTTCTCATTAAATGTTGGTAACAGATACATCGTAAAGATGCGCCATTCTTGCATTCGGAAAGTTCTTCCATTTCCTATGGCATATGTTGCTTATGAAATACTGAAGAACATGGGTGGTACATGGAACAATCAAGTGACTTTTAATTTGTCAAAGATGTTGATAGAACACACTGTTTAGTATACCTTCAGTGACGAGTCACAGAGAATGTTCCATCAAGATTTACAGCCACGTAGTCAAGGGCTTCCAAGCTTACTGATGATCTGTCTGTTTCCGAGAGTTAAGGGCTACTTCAGTTTTCATAGAGTTAGCCTGGATGTTGACTAGTCTGCATCGCCACCACGCAGGGAATTTGCCAAGACGCTTGCACAACTACTACCGCGCTGTTAAATGTGTACCCATCACTGACAATAATCGCTGATTGGATAATAGAAGCAGATCGAACAACAGAAGCGTTTTAACTGAGCTACTTTCTTATTTTGTTCTCGCTAGTTCGTAAAGCTGTCTGAACTACAGCGTCACTTAAAAGTTTTATTAAATAACTTCACATTCTAAGGAGCTGTTAAGTTATATACGAGGTGTGTACAAAAAAAAAACAGAACTAATTGAATAGCGCGCCAACGGCTACAGATAAAATACCTTGACTTCCGTGCACACCAGTGACATCTCTCGGCAAGAGATTGTCTCTTGTCGCACTACGGTCGCTGCATTAGTTGTTGAGTGACAGCCAGTTGAGTGAGGTTGTGCGCACAGTGCTCGTCGGGTTTGTGAGAAAGCGAGAATGAAGGAATTGGAGGAGCAACGCGTCTGTGTGAAATTTTGTGTTAAACTTGGGAAAACTTTTACCGAGACACTTCAAATGCTTAAACAAACATACGGGGATGACTGCATGAGCCGAACAAAGTGGTATGAATGGTTTAAGCGCTTTAAGGAGGGCAGGAGTTCGGTTACCGACGATCCAAAATCTGGACGACCCTCCACATCAACAGATGACCACCGTGAAAATCACCATTTGACTGTCCATGAGGTTGCTGAAGAAGTTGGCATAAGCGTAGGCTCTTGCAATCACATCCTGAGAGAAAAAATTGGAATGCATCATGTCAGTGCAAAACTGGTGCCGCGATTGTTGACGGACGAGCAGAAGGAGAATCGAGCTAGGATCTCTAAGGAGTTGCTTGGAATAGCAAATGAGGACGAAAACTTCCTCAAGAACATCATTACAAACGATGAAACATGGGTTTATGGCTACGATGCGGAAACGAAGAGGCAGTCTTCAGAATGGGTGGGGAAAGGATCTCCTCGACCATACAAAGCGCGGATGAGTCGGTCGAACATCAAGGTGATGATGGTCGTGTTTTTTGATTGCAAAGGTGTTGTGTACCATGCATTTATACCACGTGGTCAAGCGGTAAACAAGGAAGTCTACCAGAAAATTCTGACATGATTGAGAGATGCTGTGCGTAGGAAAAGGCCTGAACTGTGGGAGAATCAGTCGAGGATGTTGCACCATGACAACGCATCCGTTCACGCATCGTTGTTTGTCACGAATTATCTGGCAAAACATCGCAATCCCGTTGTGCCTCAGCCACCCTATTCTCCAGACTTGAATCCGGCAGACTTTTTTCTCTTCCCAAAACTGAAAATCACTTTGAAAGGACGTAGTTTGCAGACCATAGAAGAAATTCAAGACAATGCGACGAGAGAACTGCGCGCCATTGGAGAAATTGCATTCCAGGAGGCGTTCCAAAAGTTGACAAACGATGGCAACGGTGTATTGATTGTGAAGGACAGTACTTTGAAGGGGACAGTGTGTAAAAGTTAGTATGATGAGCTATAAAGCAATTACAGCAGAAGTTCGGTTTCTTTTTGGACACACCTCGTATAGATGATAACTAATCAAAACTGGAGATGAAAATGCTTTAAGTGCTCCTCGCAGCATTTTTATGAGTAAACTACACCCAATAACGAGTTTTTATTATTATATATTATGCATAATTCATAGATAATATTAAGATCTGTATTTTTTCAGTCGGAAATATGAGCAATAAAAGAGAAAACTACTAATTTCGCTGTTACAAATGTAAAATGAAAGATGGTGTTAATATTTTATCTACAGATTAAAATTATCGATGAAGAGAGTTTTAATCATATTATATCGAATCTTTTTCAAGTATCAATAAACCAAAGCAATTATTTAAAAAAAAAATAATAAAAAAAAAAAATGAATACCGCCGGTTCAGTGCCATGTGGCTAGTACGAGTACCCTTCAAGGAGATATAATCAATTGTCCAGTAAGTCAGTTAGCTATTGTGTACCATCTTGTACTGTAAAATCATAAATTATTTATGTTTGGACGTATCTAAAAATTTAGATAAAGGGTAAGTATATCTATTACTTTTAGCATCAGACATTTTATTATGTAAGGGTATCCAATAAAAATCAATAGGAACAGCACTGGTTGCTTGTAAACATTTTATTTCTTTATTACATGAAGACGTCGAAGGGAAAAATTAGTATAGGCATTAAAAACGCCCACACTCACGCAATTACGGCGGCTGTTACGGCCGTTGTGCTAACTTAATTCAAATGGATCGACTTCTGCTCGTACAAGCTATTGTGTCGTGACATTCACTGAACAGCGAGCAGACGATACAATGGATTCAGGGAAAGGTTTCGCGTCGCATTTAATGCTGATAATAGAACGACACAAAGGAATATCGGGGAGCCGAAGTACACAACGGTGGCCTTGCTCCGATTTATAAATAGGGAGCGGCAGAATGCAAATATTAAGACGTACGGCTTTTACAAAGAAATACTATTGTGTGCACTCGTTAATGATTCCAGAAACAACAGACTGATATAAAAATGCATTGCTGTCTTACTTACGATTAGTCAAAAAATAAACATGGGTGATTCTCAGGTTGAAATGAGATTGTAAATATCAGTTATGGGGAAAATTAAATTTGAAACTTGGTTTCAGTTTTAGTATTCTGTAACGAAATTACAAAATTATATTCATCATTTCCTTCCGTGCGTTCGTCCATGTTTCACACGCTCCTAATTCTGCTACTTAGTAATGAGATACACTGTCACTAGAAATATTAATATTTAAAGTATTTTAAAAAGAATGAAGGCGTTACTAGACAACTGCCAGTAAATATAAAATAGAGTAGATTTTAATTTATAACCAGACGCTCAAAGCTCGGTAGAAACGAGAACAAAACAGCTTTTAGTGTACGGTAATGATATGCCATAAAAGACCTGAAAACGGGATTTGGGGTGTGTGTAGTTTCGGTGTTTTAACAGAGATGACCAGGGAATAAACACCCAAGAACACCAAATTTACTGCTGCACGTTTCAAAAGAAAAGCATTTTTCAGTCGACCAAATCACGAAATAGGCTCAAAATGTCTTACATCAGTCACATAAGTCACATAAGTTCGATCTGTATGCGGAAACTATATATAGCTCATTTTCTGCTACAGTGACGTAACTCGAAAACCTAATTATTATTATTTTTTTTTTTTTTAAACTGCTTTACGTCTCTCAACAGTGAGGTCTTTAGAGACGGGAAAGGATGGGAGCAAGGGATGGGAAGGAATTCGGCCATGGCCTTTTGAAGGAAGCATCCCGGCATTTGCCTGGAGTGATTTGGGAAACAATGGAAAACCCAAATCTGGACGCCCGGACGGCGATTCGAACCGCCGTCCTCCCGAATGCGAGGCCAGAACGCTATCCGTTACACCACCACGCTCGGTACCTAATTTTTACAGGAGGATCAATTCACATGTTTCATGTGTAATACCTTTATGCATTCAGAAGAAAATAACTTATCTGCATGTTTTATTGAAATAATACAATATCAAAGAAGGGAAAATTTATAGTATCAGTTGTAATATATACGAAAATGGTTCATCCTCAGATGATAACTCGAAACACCTCGTGTTTTGAGTTATGTCATTGTTGCAGCAAATGTACTTCCTGTTTCATATGGACTATGTAAAATCAGGATTCATCCACGAAAACACCCGATTGAGTGCATAATACCCAAACTTCAAGCAGGACCTGCGGAGCTGAAGCGCGTTATCGCGGTGTGGTTGCATGATGCATTACGTCTCCGACTAACACGTCTACATGGCCAGCTAGATCACTACGTCTTTATTTTTCCGGCTGGGTGGACGACAGGAGTATGTGGGGCAAAAGGGATGCTGGTCTTCACTAGTGTTACAGTGGCTTCTGTTAGCTGCACGACGACAGGGAGTCAACGAGTGACTGCGACCGTGGACAACTGCAGACACTGGCTGCTGTCACCTCATGCCTCCAGATCAGCAGACCGCTATCTCTGATCACCCATCGCAAAAAACGATGAAACAATCCATGAGACGTGCTATTCGAGTAACTGCGAAATACCCTTACGTTCCATGAAAAATGCAGTTGTGGTTATATGTTAAAGCTCGTTTCAGTTTGAATAAAACATTCGTTTTGATGATTTAATAAATATCTGGGCTCTGTTTTGTCATTTGATACTTTCATTAATTCGAGTGATTCCTATCTTTTAATTGGTATTGGAAATCTGCCATTTAAAGACTCAGCTGGAACAAAATTACTCATATTAAAACATTAATAAATGGTATATAAACTGTTAAACTTCAACATTTGTACCTACTGCAATTAAATTTCACAGGAAGATGTATTTTACTGTTGACAAAGCAAGATAAGTACACAAAATAAGTCAAACATAAGAGAAGATGATAATTAGTTCTGATACAGTATAAAAAGTTGAGAAATAAAAATAGAGATCGATTTAACTTCCAAAGTTACTGATGGAGGCTTAATAGACGGATGTTTCGTGTCAAGAAAATAAAAAAGCAAGGAAGATACTGTAAATATTTTCTTTCAGATAATATGAGGAAGTTTGGAACCCGAAAGCTATCATCATAGGCCATCTAAGTTAAAAGGTGACATGTAAGATGTTCTCGTCCTGGCTGGAAACGGCTAAATAAAAGTTAAATTATAATAACTGGTTTAAGATACAGTCATTGAAAGATAACGTTTAACAGTTGCATTTGAAGGTAAAGAAAGCCTTCCTGATTTTTATCGTTTGGTAAATGTCAGGATAATAAGATCAACGTTCTTGAAAATATTATAATCGACCATGAGTAATATATTTCATTTAATCTTGGTTTTGTGTTCAGTTCAAAGAGCTGATGTTGTTAAAAAGTCGACCTGTGTCTGCTGTTTAATGGTGCAAGGGCAAGTTACTCAGTCTACAATGGGTCATTAAGCAACTAATTATATTAATTTAATTAACTACGTAATTAACCTAATTAGCGGCATAAAGAGACTTTACCACTCCCCCAATCATTTATAAAAACCATGTGTGCAATAATTTTAATCCTTGTATCAATTCTATGATCAAAGTTTGCACAGTATTACCAGCTCGTGCAGTCTTTGGATAGCGTGCAAGTTGGTAGCATTAAGTTTTATGTAGTTGGTAGTAGTCTCATGACACGAGCAGAGATAAAATGGCCCCTCGGGGCGGTTTTGTATGGTGGAAGAAGTAACTATTTGTAGGCGAGCACATGATTCGTTTCAGGCAGATGTGGGACATGCTCAAAGATTGTACGGTGATGAAGAATTGTAAACTATTTATCTACGTTGTATTTATCATGAATAAAGTTACATCAGAGTATTGTTTGTCTTGAATGTGTAACGACAACGACTATCTTCAAAAAATATAATTTAAAAAACAAAAAATCATTAACAACTAGTGTAATCAGATGAGCGGCAGAAATTGTCCTTTCGTGATATGGCGGATAAGCAACTTTCCCTTCGACAAACACAACGGAATCTGTATCGGAATGCCAACTACACGTGTATCTGTGTCCACTATAATGAGTTAAATTAATTAACCACTCCAAGGGGCTGGTCACAATTAGGGTTTGCAATAGAGCAAAGCGTGATCTCGCAATCCCGCGGGATCCCGTATCCCCAGACAGTCAGGCCGATCCCGCACAAAATTAAGCGGATCCGCAATCCGCAAAATGGGGCGAAAACGTGTGTCTGTCTACATGACTCGCTGACCCACTCGGTCTCTATCGGATGTATTGCACCGTTTGTCTGTAGCCTTGCAGTTGGCGTTTGACTCCTATGAATAAACTTTTATTTTTGTTAACCTTCGTCATTCGTAAGTAAATCGATCCACTTTTACATATTCATTAAAACTTACGTTTGTTTTTAGTACACATTTCTATAATTTGAGCTATGTTGCGTATTTTGTACGATTTTCTTACTATATAATAAGTGTTTTTTATGTGTCGCACACTTCATCTGAACTACACAGTTAAATATTCCCATTTTCTATATTTGCAGATAAAGTAATTGTGACAACTTCCTGCATTCTCGGCTGAAAATTTGGTTATTCGTTGAAAGGAAAGTAATGTTATTGTAATTTTAACGACTGAATACCTATTTATTTAACAGATATAAAAAGCAATTGTATATCCTTTGACTTATTGTTGTTTCGGCCACCGCCTCAATGTGCTTGAAACACGTGTTCTTCGACGAAAGCTGCCTAGTTACATGTGCCACTCTGGCTTTCGATTAATACCTCTTGGTATGATTCGATCAAACATCGCAATACATTATTTTTGAGTGAATATCATGTGTCCTTTCAACTCCTTGTTATTATTTCGACTAAAGGCAAAAAAAGTTATAATGCAGTCTTCACGGCTGTATCGCCGAATTCAGTTGTAAAAACACCATACTCCGACGGCTGCCTGCGCCGTCTTCCTGACGTGTGAAATTTCGTGTTAATACTACGCAATCCGCTGTTACACCCGTGAGGTCTTCATTGCAATTATACGCTTGGAAAATCTTCATTGTTATATAAAGAAATTTCTCTCTAAAAAGGTCGTCATGTCGCTTAAATTAAAACTGAAAAACTTGACAGTTTACGTTTTGGTGAGCAGATTCTTTTAATAACAATTAATCAACTATAAGATCAATCATGAAATCCGGATACACAATAATTAATACCACAAAACAATTCTTGTAAAACAGACCAAGCCTCGTGCTTGTGCAGTGACAAAAAGTTATGAGATCTTGTTCTGAGCCAAGTCTACATTTTACAGAGTATATTAATTTCACTTTCTGAAATAGAATGCTTTCTCTCGGTGTTGTAGAACATTTACTTAGAAAAAAAAATGAAATAAAAAACTCTAGTGACTTGGCCATTATGCATATCATCTTTTTAAACTGATGTCATGTATTGTAAGGCAAATACATTACTATGACCCGAGACTGAATATTTTAGATTTTTGATTACTTATTTAGAAATTTGTTTAGATTTAAAAACAAAAATATAAAAACTGGAAATATACTAAAAAATTCTAATGTCATTTTGCAAATTCAAATATTGTTAACTGTTAATTTTTACCATTGAACATTAAAATTGATTTATTAATGCAATTAACGTACGTTTATTATTTAATTTATTAACGCTTTAAATAACTATGTTTTAAATATATGCGTTAAAAACTGTTGGCGCAAATCCCGCTGGATCCCGCGGGATTGGTGGAAATCCCGCAAAAATCCCGTGGGATTGAAAACACTGTGGGATTGCAATCCTTAGTCACAATCTATGAACCAAATACCGTACTTCTTTAAGAAGGCCAGACTCAACTCTATCGCTCATCTGAAAAGTATTGTTTTCCATAGCTACTTCGTCTTTCTCTAAATTCCACAATCAAATTAATACATGTGGTTCGATTCAGGCAGGTCCCCTCGTCATCGGGTATCTCCATCGATAAAGTGGAACTTGTTTGCAATATTTCAGGGAAGCAATGTAATATTATTTCTAGGTAATAACGAATCAATAACGCACTCGTTATGTTGAGTGCATCGAGATCAGTGGAGTCAACCTGGTCCCTAGTGCCCACTAGTGGGCGTTACAGCGTTTATAGTGAGCGGTAGGGGTGTTGTCCGACACTGAAGCATTTTCCCTTTTTAATTTAGCTGACTTTTTAAAAAAATTAGAGATATTTAACGATGTTAGTTTTCAGCTTTAAAGAGTTAACAAAACTCTTAAAGGTTGGCGAAGTGTTTCATACTTCAATATAATCTATCTAAAAGATAATCTCATCAGTTTCCGGAATTATCGTCTGTAAAACATAATGTAACTTCAAAGTATATTCACATGGAAAAACGATTTGGAAATGAAGGAGAATGACTGGTTGAAAAACGCTTTTACCGCATGTATTGAAGAGGCTGATACAACGTGCCAAGAAGAAGTGTTAGAAATTAGATATGATTAAGAAAGTAAACATAAATTCAATAGTCGTGGATCTGAAAAATTCTTATAAAGAAATATGTGGAAAATGATATTCAGTTTATTGATACCTCTTCTTTCTGATATCTTGTGCAATCAGGCTTTAGTGTTGTTAATCTTATTATGACCAAAGAAAGCGACCGTCTAAACATTTCTGTTAGAGGAGACCTTCGTTTGTTCCTTACAAAAATTGAACCAGATATACAGTACTTAGTTCCACGACATCTGCCGCAGGAATCTCATTAAAAATTTATATATTTAAGTGTTTTTTCAACACATTTTATGCTTCTCTGTATTCTAAGTAAAAATAAAACTACAGATTCAACTACAGTAAACTGTTTTGTTAAGATTTACTCAGTGAAGCTTAGAGAAAGTCCGACATAAAGTGTTTGGTAAGTAATTATTAATATATGATTTAACTTGCTGTAACTCTGCATTATAAATTTTAAAAAGTAAAATTACATTTCTCTTTTAAAGATCACTATTACTGTGGAATCGGTGGGTGTTTAGAAAACTTTACTGCTCTCAGAGATACAAAAGTGGGTGGTAGGTAAAAGATGTTAACTACCCTGATCTAGATGAAAGAATTCAGTGAGAGAGTGCATTACGATACAGAGTTTTAGTTAGTTCTCTGCTGATTTTCCTTATATCAAGATTATGTTTTACTATCTGATTATTTATTTCCGCTTGAGTCTTTAACATATAGTAAATATAAATTTACTTCCTATATAGAAAGTTGGGATAAGAAAGGAGCTGCAAGAAGTGGGAATGGTTATAACTCAAACATTGTTATCCTCTGTCACGAGATCATTTTCAAGCAGGTGTAAAGCAATCGTAAAGTCGTAAATGTAAATTAGTTCGCGTGATTGAAGAAGCTATTCCGAATAATATTTGCATGGCAATGAAGTACTGTACTTCATTCGCTGTACATGATGTTAATGACACATTTAGCTACGTTATAAAGCCACAAACTACTCATATACTGTTTCTTGAATTTTCTGAAGGCTGCTAGCTCCAAATATTATAAAAAGATAACCTTGAAGTAATAAGATGTTAAGTGAAGGGGTTGACGTCAAAAGGCAAGATCAGAACCTTGGATATGTCAACGTCTTTACTGAGCTTTCTTATCTTTACATATGACAAAGAACATATACTCCTTTTAGATAACCTTGTCACTTATAGAATAGATTTTGTTCGTGGAAAATATTATATTTCTTGAGATAGCATTTTGATTCTAGCCATATATATGGATTATATTTTTGTAAGATATTCTTTGTAGGAGTCGTAGGTGTACGTAATTAGGAAGATATCGTATATCGTAGGAACAAGATACAGGCGACAAATCCATCAGCACGTAAATGATGATGTTTAAGTTGAATAGGAAATTATGAAATGCATTTATCCTTGTTCTCCGTATCTCGAAAATATTGTTGAGTTTATGCATGACACTGGTGGTGATGATATTGCACTGTGGTGAATTCCCACCTGGCTACCTCGCTGATGGTATATATCTCGAAAGAAAGGAGACAGTAATTACGTTCGCGAGTTATCCATTATATCTGGGACTATGCAGAACAGAATATGGAGCCAAAACTCGAAAAATGGGCTATCACAATTGAAAAACATGGCTTGAAGATGACTAAGGAAAATTCCAAGATAATGAAGGTATCAAGAAACAGTGGCTCTTCAAAGTAGGTGATGTCACTCGTGTAGTAAAGTAATCATCAATGAAAAGAAGGAGGATGAAATAGAGAAGAAAATAAGAGAAATGGAACAATTTTATCACCAGGATAAGGATACTGTAATAATTACACGCTGATAATTCATTAATCGTGATATTAATATACGAGCCGAGTTGAATATTCATTTGCTCCATGTGAATGTACAGTGGGCGGAATATAAAAATGTGGCAGTTGTTGACGACATTTCTTAGAGGATTAGAGAGGGGACGGAAAGATACCTGCATACCAGAAAAGGGAGGCGGCTACTTTGATGACACTCCTTTGATGGTGATTTGGAGCCTAGGCACGTGCCTAACTATCAGCTGATGTCGTACGATATATGACGTCACACAATACGCTGATGATGCATGATAAACCATGAGACGTGCTATACATGACGTAGTGTCATAAGTACGCCAATGAGAAAAGTGAGTAACATGTGTCTATATGATACACAGATGAGAGCCAATAGGAAGCAAAAATTATTGATATTTATGTTTAATATGCATGTATTCTGTGAATGAACGGGAAGAGACGGCTAGCCATTTAGTAAATTGGCTAATATTCAGAAGGATGCGGTGACAAGCGATTAGAACAGCAGGAAGAGCCGAATTAATCTTCCTGAGGAGCATTCAATCTCGTATCTTCAGACTGGAAACTTGTTCGGGAGCATGCAAACTGCCATAATATTCAAGTCCACGCTTAGATGTTAGAATTCGTAAGTACGGATACACCTTGACAGGGAAAGGCTCGTGCCAGATATTAGTTTTGTGGTTGAAAAGTGCAATAACAACATCTGTGCAAAAGCAAAAAGTTTTGTATAAGAGTCAATAAGTGACAGACAACTTATTGAGCTGAAACAGAACTGATAAATATGGCCATTGTGTTAAATAAACGATTTGCATAATTTTCACCAGTACCTGATAGCAGCTCTGAGATAGAATATTTCATTTCTCCGAAGGGATAACCGCATAATATGTTTGTTAGAGGTTCCGAATTAATATTCTGAGGCACCCATCATATCTAACCGCAATTTTCCTTTATTGTAATTTGGTATTTTTATTAATTAAATTTTAATGGTCATAATCTGTGTATAACGCTGATATCATATATATTATTTCTATAAGGTATTTTTTTGTCACAAGCCTATATCTTCCTTCATACTTAACCGAAATCAATGAAAGCTTATGGTCTCCACTTTGGTTAAATCGTATTTTAAGCAAGAAAGTTTTCGGAATTGGACCCTTAAAGGACAAAAATGTATTTTTTTCTAAAATGCTGTTTTCTGTGTTACGAGTCAGTTATCTCCCTGGATACCTATCTGAAACCGTTTTATGAAGTATCGTTTTAAAGATTTAGATCTCCGCTTTAGTGACGTCATATATTAAACCAGAAAGTTTTCGGAATTCGACCCTTAAAGGGCAAAAGTATCAATATTTTTGCAATGCGTTTTTGTGTCACGAGCGATTTATCTCCCTTAATACCTAACCGATATATATAAATGAGGTATCATATTAAAGAATAAGGTCTCCGCCATGGTAACATTATATTTTAAGAAAGGAATTTTTCGTAATTAGACCCTTATAGGGCAAAAATGTCACTTTTTCTAAAATGCGTTTTTTGTATCTCGAGCCATTTATCTCCCTGGATATCTAACCAAAATCGATAAATAAGATAGGATTATGAGGAGTAATGTCTCAGCTTTGTGACATCATATTTTAAGAAAGAATGTGTTTGGAATTCAACCCTTAAAGGGAAAAAGTATAAATTTTTCTATAACGCATTTTTGTGTCACGAGAGATTTATTTCCCTTAATATCTAACCGATATAGATAAATGAGGTATCATATTAAAGAATAAGATCTCCGCCATGGTAACATTATATTTTAAGAAAGGAATTTTTCGTAATTGGACCCTTATAGGGCAAAAATGTCACTTTTTCTAAAATGCGTTTTTTGTATCTCGAGCCATTTATCTCCCTGGATATCTAACCAAAATTGATAAATGAGGTAGGATTATAAGGAGTAATGTCTCAGCTTTGTGACATCATATTTTAAGAAAGAATGTGTTTGGAATTCAACCCTTAAAGGGAAAAAGTATAAATTTTTCTATAACGCATTTTTGTGTCACGAGCGATTTATCTCCCTTAATATCTAACCGATATAGATAAATGAGGTATCATATTAAAGAATAAGGTCTCCGCCATGGTAACATTATATTTTAAGAAAGGAATTACTCGTAATTCAAACCTTAAAGGGCAAAAATATCGATTTTTCTAAAATGCGTTTTTTGTATCTCGAGCCATTTATCTCCCTGGATATCTAACCAAAATTGATAAATGAGGTAGGATTATAAGGAGTAATGTCTCAGCTTTGTGAAATCATATTTTAAGAAAGAATGTTTTTGGAATTCAACCCTTAAAGGAAAAAAGTATAAATTTTTCTATAACCGAGTTTTGTGTCAGGAGCGATTTTTCTCCCTTGATATCTAATCGATATAGATAAATGAGATATCATATTAATAAATAAGGTCTCCGCCATGGTAACATTATTTTTTAAGAAAGGAATTTTTCGTAATTCGACCCATAAAAGGCAAAAAAGTCAATTTTTCTAAAATGCGTTTTTTGTATCTCGAGCCACTTATCTCCCTTGATATCTATGCAAAATCGATAAATCAAGTACGATTGTGAGGAATAATGTCTCAGCTTTGCTGACATCATATTTTAAGAAAGAAGTGTTTGGAATTCAACTATTAAAGGGAAAAAGTATAAATTGTTCTACAACGTATTTTTGTGTCACGAGCCTTATGTTTCCCTTGATATCTAATCGATATAGATAAATGACATATCGTATTAAAGACTAAGGTTTTCGCCGTGGTAACATTATATTCTAAGAAAGTAATTTTTCGTAATTCGACCCATAAAGCGCAAAAATGACAATATTTCTAAAATAGGTTTTTTGTGTTTCGAGCCATTTATCTCCCTGGATTTCTGACCAAAATCGATAAATGAAGTAGGAGTATGAAGAGTAATGACTGAACTTGGTGACATTATATTCAACCTCACTATTCATCGCATTTTATTCGCGATATTTTCGCACGGGGCGTCTAGTCAATCTATATAACGAAAGATGTAAGGATTTACATGGCGTCAATTATGAAATTCAGTAAAACAAATACAATTTGTTTTTAAATTTTATTTCCATTTATAAGAAAAGACTTCTGCATCTTATTAATAACATATCTTAAATGTTGAGAGTAAATGCAGTAATTGAAAATGCCAAGTGCTTTCCTTCTCATAAAGCGTAATAACATTTCTTTCCTTTTAGTTTTGCAGCGAGAACGTAGAGAAGGAAGCAAAAATCTTGTTCTATGAAGTATACTACTAACCAGTACTGACATTGGGCTTAGATGCAGAGACATGGATAAGGAAAGATTCAAGTAGACTGCAGGTGCAGAGGTCAGGTTGCTGAGATGAATAATAAACGTCACAAGCAAGTGTAGGATCAGAAATAACAGCAAAGAAAATTTAAAATTTGCCTTTTTATGGGAAATCCTAAAGAAGGAGAGATTTCAATGAGAAGGGAGAAGAGGGAAGAATGATAAGATTAGCGGTTTGGAGTATATGGAGCCGAAAGAGTCCTATCGGAAGACTACGGACAAGATATTGGGCAGCGTCAAAGACTAAAGAGTTGATTGGAGCCAAATAGTGTAGGCGGGGAATCTACTAACAGTGACAAGGACGTACTAATTACCCGCACATGTGGTAACCTCAAGTGATAATAATGAGTTAATCCCAGTGAATGATATAAGCAGAAATCACATAGACGTATCTATATATGATATAATTGAATTTTCTTAATGTTACCATTTTTATTTTATAAATGAACGATAGTTTAAAAAAGTAACAATTCTCAGCATAAACTATGACTTCGTAACTTAAGGAATAATCACCATATTTTTTTTATGAATTTTTGGTCAAATTTTATTTGTCACGAATGTGATGCGATCCTTTAGTCAACAGTTAGATGTGCAAACAACTCGAAGATCCGCCAGCGACACGCTAACATTTACCTAATCAGTTACTTTAACAGCAAACGTACGAATGAAAGTTATATTTTCCAAATTACGCTGTAATGATCTGATTGCCACGAAATTTCGTAATCCCCAGTTTCTGCTGCTGGTTACATTTATAGTAGGCCTACTGTATAAAAGGTAAGCTGTAGCGGTAATCTTATTGATAGTATTGGCTAGTACCTATGCTTGCAAATTCTATTTCATAAGAAATTCGTTTTCGTATAAAAGAGATTATTTCACATTATCACAATGAATACAAATCCAAAAGTATTTAACCAAGGAAATATGATACTGATTCATGGTTGTGGGATTAGGGCTATAAATCGGTAGTATGTTTTCTGTTTCGCTTTTGTGATGTAACTCATGTATTTTCACTGATTTTAATTTACAATAAATGTAATTGAATGTTCTGGTTGTTCAGTAAAATTGAGGCATAAATTACCAAAATATGACCTTTTTCTTTTTTTAAGACCAAACTAAGTGGAGCCTCGAAAAATAATATTAATATGGAAGGAACCGCTTCTTAAGTTCGATGTGAGGTTGTTTATCACAACTATTTTTCATGCGAATAAATTTTACTCTACTGAAAGCAAAAATATAATAGCAAATACGGTCCATTCAGTGGTTAGAAGAATTTTTAAGTATCGCTGGTAACAATCCTTTAGAGAAATGTTGTTCCTAAACCTCTCAGTTTAACATTTTAAAATAAAAAAAACAAGTTAGGCAAAAACTTTATGAAATGAGTCTTATGGTGGTAGCATTGCAACTCCTTCTACTACACTCGTAGTCTTGTAGACCCTCACTGCACTCCTCCCCTCTCCTGTGCTCCCTAGTAGACCTGGCCACCACATAAAACATTAATACTGGTTATAAGAGGGAAAGCGGAAGTGCTGCAGCGACCCAGGCGGATGGGGGCATACATCGCCTAGCAGGTTCACTGGCTGAGGTTTACTGAACAGGTAAGCCGCAGCCGCAGCTTGGAGCGACTGTTTAAAATGGTCACAAGGCAGGCAGCTTCAAAAGACAGGACATCTGAATCAGAAGAGAGACCCCCTTTCGCGCAACTAAAAATTCGATTTTCAGTAACATCTGCTAGTCAAGAATCTCTCCAGACTGCGTTTGCAAAAATGTTCCTCTCACACATGCTCCGAAACCTCTTCCAGATCCGCGTCTCTTGTAGTTAGAGTGTGCAAAAAGAAAAAAGCTTATTAACTCGAACAAGTTAATGCCTTATCGAATAGGAATTAAAAATATCATTTCACTACCGCACTATTGTGGGTTACAATCAAAGGCGACAGGCTTTGTCAACAATTACGTTACCTTTGAACCAAAAAAGAAAGCTCTGTCGCTGCACAGGTGTGAACATAGCAGGAAATAGATTTCTTGTGCGTGGCTCTTCTGCCCAGATTATTGTAGAAGAAACACAGTTTAGCAACATTCAAAAACGTTACCGCAGCTGCAGTTAAAATCTTAACAGATACAAAAAAAATCTCACAGACAAAATCTACGACAAAGTAGGAACCTGTACACAGTGAAACGTTTTGATTGAGTGTACGATCTGAAACAGCCAACAAATTTCATGTCCTCAGTTTATTTCGTTACTGTAAATAAATTTTCTAAATTCAGGTATCACTAAATGAAAATTTTATTTTGTACCCATTTCATTGTTTCTCTTTATAAACGAGTCTACATACAATTTTATCACATTACTGATGATTACTGTTACATGATGATATGAAGTCCATCAGCAAGGATAATTTAAATGATTACTCACGTAATGTATTGACAACTATTTGTTAAGCTACACTTTCCCTAGACGAATATAAAAATCTAATTAATTAGTGTGATCATCGAATCAATATTTTAATTCTGTCCGGAAAACAACTATTGTGTGATAGCTATTATGTTAATCGTTATGTTACTACGTTTCGCCTTTGTTATCGACGGTACAGGCGGCATCCATCATATATTGGAGAACTTATGTTTACAACACACTGCTGCTACTGTTGGGAATCAGGACTCCTAAACTGATAAAACCATTTCTTGTGCCTAACTTGTGAAGACAAAAAAGCTGTTTTCTTTGTTGAGATGCGGCAGCGCAAGTCGCTGGAAGGATTGAGGTTTTCTGTATTTCTATAAAGCTTCGGTGGAAAAGGGCGCGTTTTCGCAAAGAGAAAATGATTTGAGGTAAGTCCCTGGATCTGGGAGGTTTTACCTGTGATAAAACAGCGGTCTTGTTGTTGCTGAGAATTTGCAAGGCGCTGTCATAAGAATGTTCCTTAAGCCTCAGAATTTACTTCAAGACCTGTTTGCGAAGGAGTATTCCCTCAATGGGCATAATGAAGTCCCGCCCGCTTGTCATGTTGTACCGATTCGATTATGGATCTGCTCCCAGATTATTAGAACAAAATGTTTTCATCTGTTTCATGACAGCCAATTCGAGGATTCAGTTCTGGTACAGCATCGGAGATTAGCTAAGGACTGTCCCCACCCAACTCCGACAACAAGCTGCGACAGATGATGGCGTTTTTTGGTGGAAAAGAAGATATAGTCTTGAGAGAATTCATCACATCCAACCGGACGAGACACTACCACCGAGCATGATGGGTGAGCGGTGACGCTCCGGGCTCGCATTCGGGAGGATGCCAGTTCGAATCTCCGAATCTCCATCCGTGCAGACAGATTTTGGCTCGCTCCACAGTTTCTCCAAATCACTTCAGGTGAATGCGGGGATGCTTCTTTCAAAAGGCCATGGCCGAATTACTTCCCGATCCTTGCCTCAGTCTTTTCCGCCTCTAATGACCTCGACGTCGACGAGGCGTAAAGTCTTAAACAGTCGGCATTATTTGGGAACTCCCGACAGAAATGAAAACCATCAATATCATTCGCACAACATGTCATACTTATAGCTACAGATATACTAAATAATAATTCAGTGAGGCTGTAACGAACTGGTGACAGGGTTTCTAGTGGCTGCACAATTCACCTCTGTCTTAGCAGTCTCAACCTAACCCGGTAGTCCTACCACGTACAGGGGAGCACAGTTTAACGTGGAACTTGAACCACGGATGCGTTCTGGCGTACCTCACATTACGCAGCAAGCTGTACCAGAGGTGAAGGTCGGGTTAAGGGTCTATGAAAATCCCCGTCGAGACAGGGACTCGAACCCTGTCTTTTTTTTTCCAGTCAGACAACTTAACTACTCAGCGACCAGGCCGCTACAGATGTACTGTTATCATTAGCATATCACTGACGCGAATTCATAAGATTTTATCCATCCAAAAATCTCACATCGCGCCTAAAAAAGTTTTCATTTCAAAAACTAAAAATCTAACTTAGTTCACAACCCGAAAATTAGTCCAATCTTTCCGAAGGAGATTCCTAAGCCACTGTGTCAGAGGCAAGAAGACCAATTTGTTTCCTCATGGCGCTACAATTTAACGTGGAATCAGAACCACGGAAGATATTGGCGTAGCTCATATAATCAAATACAACTCCTGAAAATTTCTGTGACCATAGGATTTGAACCCGCGACCTGAGAGAGAAACTTTCGGAAGTAAACCCCTTAACCTCTTAGCTACCAGACCTCCTTATTTTGAAGTATACGTGTGTTAAGTACTATAAAAATCGGATTAAAAACTGCGAGTTTGTATGAACAACGTTGTCAGAAATTAGGAGAGGGTTTAAGTTTATGTAAATCAAACGTAAACGGTATTTTACTATTTGTTTTAAAGTATGCGTATACAAAGTTCCACCAAAATCGAATAAAAACTGTGTTCCAAAAGGCGCCTCCAACGCGCAACACCTCATAGCATGTTGGTGACGCGAATTCATAGATTTACCCCCAGACTACAGCTCACCTACAGAGGTTTTCTCTTCAAACATTGCCCAGCGAGCCTAAAGAAGTTTTCTCTTCAAAAACTAAAAACCTAACTTAGTTGACAACCCGAAGGTTGGTCGAATCTCCTAGAAGTAGATGAACAGTACCAAGCTATTGTGTCAGAGGCACCAAAGCCAATTCCTTTCCCCAGGTGACTACAGTTTAATGTGGAATCAGAACCACGAAACGTCCTCACGTAGCTCATATAATCAAATATAACTACTAAAAATACATGCTCACGACCGGATTTGAGCCCGCCACTTGCGCTGAGCTACCAAACTGCTTTGTTTTGCAGTATACGCGTGCTAAGTATTATCAAAATCGAATATAAAGTATGGGTTTGTATGAATAACGTTGACAGAAATTAAAGGGTGGAGGGGGGGGGTGAAGAATAGAGGGTTTTTGTAGATCCAACGTGAACAGTATTTTTCGTTTTGTTTTAAAATATACATATGCAAAGATCCATCAAAATCGGATAAGGACTATGTATTTGTATTGTGGTATGACAGAGTCACCCACAATGAATATAATTAAATAATTTAATTAATATTCAGATTTTCTTTAATAATATTCAATTTTATAAGATGTAAATATCATAAATAATAGGGATATTGTATGGGTAAATAATTGTATATTAAACCCGGGCAGCCAGAGTTATAATTATAATTTTAATTCCTACAAAACTTGCTGCTCAGTAGTGTAGTGGATATGGGAAGCTGGAACTGCCATTTTCGAACGGTCGAGAGCGAGACAATAGCTGGGTCTCCCGACTGAGTGGCGCCGACGCTCACAACAGCGGTGTTCCGTTAGACGGGTGCACTGAACCCACCCCTCTCCGATGCTTGGTCGAGGTCAGGCAAAAAGTGCGCGAACGGAGACTGCGAATGCTGGCCGCGATATAAAACACGTGACGACGGACATGTATCGATGACCAATCGTGAACGATTATAGGGGTTCCCAGATGTTAATTCAAGGGATTTTGTTGCATGTGGCGAGTGGGAGACGACTTTGCCGAAGAAGAAGAGAAGAGGCCAATTTTTGAGGACACTTGCTGTCGGGACGAGCCACTGTGCAGACGTGTCAGCCGACACGCTCTCGTCCGGTGATCACTGACTGTTTCTGATCACACTCTCTTGCTCTGGGAAGCGAGAAGTTGTATGGCATGCCTGCCATTATCTGGAAGCTGTTGTGGTAACGCGGTCGTATCCGCTAACCTGGCTTTCGCAGCTGCGGTGACACTGTGCGTGTCACACTTCATCACGACGATGCATTCATGGTAAAGTACGGACGCATACGGTCACGATTCATTGGGTTTTGACGAGACTTGCGAGCCCTTAAGCGGCACTGAGATAAGATTCTGCTCCCGTCGTAAAATCACTGAGCTAGCTAATTTTTCATGTTTGATTTCAAATTCTAAGCATCTTGCTAATTTGTGTAAATTCAAGACGATGCTTTTTAACTTTATATGGTGCCCCTGGGATACTCCTTTTTGTAGTAAATATTAACTTCAATTTGATGGCCTGTGTTGCCACGTTGATAATATGTTGATTTTGCTATTTGTTGAAATATTTAATTCAGTTTTATGTTTGCGGGTTGTAAACGTCGGGTATTGCTTGTTTTTGTTGTCTTTGGAATATGTTTAACGTAAAGTTAACTATTACCCGGCCTTGTATAAGCCATAAGACTCAATAAATGGGATATTATTTTGTGTACAATATTCATGGTTCTAGTTCCATTCTAGTTCACCTTTTTGCAACCATTTAAAATCATTTCATTTTTATTTTCATATTCTAATAACTCACGTGTAAAGGTATGAAGGTAAGGCAGGTGTTGGAGGAGGTGATAAAATTATAATACATATTTTCATCCACGTCCCCCTCACTAATACAATATGAAGAACATTGTAAAAAAATAATTTTTATATGTTAGATACAAGTATAAACTATACTTTCATGGTTGTACAAGCGCAACACGTCATACATATAGCTACAGATATATTTGTTAACATTAGCATGTTCGCGATACGAACTCACAAGATTTTACCCATCCATAAAGCGTCCAACGCGCATATCATATGCGCAACACGTCATAGCGTGACGGTGACGTATAGTATTTTGGTGACGAACGTTGCGAACTCATAGATTTACCTCCTTCGAAACATCGCTTAAGACGCCTAAAGAAGTTTTCACTTAAAAAAGAGACACTAATATACAGTGACACCAGGTTGGGGTCATGGCCCGTTCCGCTACATCCACTGCCGACATGCGTACCAGTGCGTGGCAGCCGTGCTATGACGTCACTCACGTAATATCAGTGACGTAGCCTGTCAGTGTGTGACTATCTACAGCAAATCTTAGCCCGTAAGCGACCTTTTGATGAAAACTGAAGCAAGTGTTTGATTCTCTTATAGCTCGAAGGCTTTTTGATCTTCTAGTTCATTTCAAACAATCATACAATTGATTTTTGTTGTTGTTTTAAAGTTAAATAAACCCAAGAGAGGTGCTATATTAATTCATTTCAAGTTTATTAATTTAATATCAGTTCATTAATTAAATTATTATATATGTCTTATTGAATCTGCTACCTATCATTGCGAAATTCGTAATTATTAATAAACAAAAACTACAATTAAAACCCTCATTTATCGGTATACATAACAATTTGCACCAATCGTTATTATCCGTATGGTGTGAGATAAGAAACAGACACCATCATTTTCCATGCAGAAAGTACAACCTTAACGTTCTTTGGATGAGCATTGTTTCAGAGGTTTCATCCAGAATGACAAATCATTTAATGAAATCTAATAGAACGATTTCAGAGAGGGCCAGATATTCCGCACACTCCTGCCTCCTCACTGCCTTTTGACGTGTTGTCAAAACTACGGCACACAACGGGAGAAAACCTTTCGCAAGCCCAAGTATTCTGTTGCTCTCCGCATGCCGGTATTTCCTCAGTTTGCTGAACTATTAACATACTGACTGTCATCACCCACCCATGTGTGCTATCCACATTTTCCGGACTGATTGTCTGCACCGGTCTTGAAGCGCCAGGATCATGTACTGTGTAGATTATACCCATTTTAAACACATAAGTCTTTTTTTCTTCTTTTTACTCTGCTGAAATCAGAGGCACCCTTCTCGCAAGTTATGAATCTAAAACTCTATCTTTCACAAATTTTTTAATCACAGAATGAATTTCTTTCTTCTCCATTCCATATTAAACGTACACCTCAATCATTTTCAACTACTGAAGCCAGATACAGATTTGTTCGAGGGTATCGAAATTTTGAACAGAATTACACAAGCGATTAAAGAATTTTCCAGTGTGAGATAATCAACTTATAGGATCTTCCAGCGGTTTGCAATAACGATAATATCTTGCGCTTGTGCGTGATTACGTATTTCGTGTTCTGTGCATATCTTACAATTACATTGAAAAAGGAACTGGCAACAATTTTTCAGACGCAGAAGTTGTAAACATATTTGGTTAAGATCAAGTTACTTTGTGAGAATCCGCTGATAGATCTATAAACTGCATCACTACCAACATCTACTGTATAAGGCACAATAGCAGCGCCACAACGAATAAGGGATTCTTTCAGCAACACAAACGTAAAATCGTCATTCTTTAAGAAGACGAGCGTGATAACGCGCCATATTCCTTATCAAATAAGTTTTCTGGACTGTACTGTACTTAAGAAACCAACAATAAATTCAGTTTCACACGGTAGTAATGGTGACCAGAAATAATTTCCGATTTGATGCGGTAGCTTTGTACTACGAAATCATGACTATACAAAACACAATTTCCTTCGCAGCTCTGTTAATAGTAGTGCAAAACTATAATCCTGAAATATGATTCATCGCAAAATTTGTAAAATAATCTTAATATTGATCTTAAAAGACAGTAGCAGGTTGAGGAAAAAGTGAAATTTATATATAAAATAAACTCAACAGTTATGTGCGACTGCTTGTTTGATATGCCGTTCTTTTGTAATTAACTACATATCACAGAAATTAGCACTAATAGTTCCGTATCAGAGAGTAGAAAATTGCGTGGTTGGCAGACTTTAACTAATATCAGTTAATATGATTACTTCTTCATAACATCCTCTCGTAAGGTTCAACATATTATGAAAGGAAACCATTGAGTTATATGGAAATACACATATCCTATTCCATTGGCAAGTGATGATTGGTGTTACATTGCACCATGGAATTTCCACTGAGTCGTCAAATTTAATTTTATAATTCTGCAATCTTACATGTGACGTTTTATACAAGTCACTTTATAAATAGCTAATACAGCGCCGAAAATGAGGTGTGATTAAATCACATAATAATGATTAGATGCAAAATAATAATCTGAGCAGCTTCTGGAAATGTCACATTCGAGTCAAGCAATATGTGTATATTCGTTAAGTAAAATTGACATTGATCGATGTTTATTTAATAAGCAAATTTTTGCTACTTGGCGCTGTACGCTTTTGTAATAATAGTGCAAACACATTCCAAATCACCTAGTAGTCTCTTAAACTGTGAACTTAATATGAAATATGTTAACGATAAAAAGTTGTTAGCTCTTTTCTAATTTTAACAACAATAAGTGACTTAAATATCTTTCAGGCATAGTATCACAATCCTACTAGGGCATTTATAGAGGAAAAGTTTCTGTAATCGTTATCAGTTATTTTATGCTTATGCATGTTTCAAACAATTATAGTAAAACCACTGATGTTCGGTTTTTATTTCTTTCATCAAAGATAATTTTGCGAGAACATACAACAAAAAATTCTTAGGTCTGTACATTTACCATCAAACCCGATAGGTAAAATCCTGTCAAAACTTACGTAATTTATTATACCGAAAATTAAAATTTAAGGATTGATCATGTTGGTTATCAAAGCTACAGAAAAAATTATAACCAGTTTTTCTACTGTTGTATGAAAAATCTGATACCCTAACCGTGTCTAGTGGAAATATGCCACTGTCGTGAAGTTATATATGGAATTGTAAACCACAGTGCTCCAAAGTTTAGTGACGAAATGACGCACATAGTATTCGCAACGTGGGAAGTAAACAGTGAGAAGTTCGTAGAACCTGTTGTGTGTTACAAGCCACCCGCTGTCAGCTCTGTTACTAAATTAACTATTTATTTAGCCCACGCAACTCCTGTGCTCAAATATAAACGAGGTGCGTGCCCAGAACAACATAGGATGCTGAAATACTGGCCGACCTTAGGGAGAACTTCCCTTACAATGGTCAACACAAGTCTACAGCAACATACGAGGGGGGGAAACATGTAGGATGTCTTCAGAAGATGGTCTGGTGATAACTACGTATTGTCTCAGATGCCGAGATTGTTAATAGAAACTTAAAAAGCTATTCTAGACTAATTTGAGGGCTAGCACAGTTTTCGACTGGGTGGACTCTGTGGTGACAATAGGTTCTAGCACTGAAACTATATTTTTAAGACAGGTAGAGTAAGTGGAAGGAGGGCTCTTATGCAGTAGAAAGAAACCTGTCAATTTCTAAGGAGGTAATAAGACTGTTGGAAGAAATATTTATTCCAAAACAAAAATTAAGAATAGCAGTAAACATGAAACCTTAGAATATTAGATCCGGAGGGAGAAAGCAACCTACCGAGCGTGGTGGGTGAACGGTTAGCGTTCTGGCTTCGCATTCGGGAGGACGCGGGTTCGAATCCCTGTCCGGGAATCCAGATTTGGGTTTTCCATGGTTTCCCCAAATCACTCCAGGTGAATGCCGGGTGCTTCCTTCAAAAAGGCTATGGCCGAATTCCTTCCCGTTCCTTGTCCCCAGTCCCATCCTGCCTCTAATGATCTTAGCCGACGACGAGGCGTAAAGCATTAAGTAAAAAAAAAGAAGGCAAGCAACTAGAAATGTATATGATTAGGTCAGAAAACTACAGGAGGAGAGCTAATTCAGGCAAATGTGGATAATAATTGTGAAAAGCTATCAGCGATATTAAAAAAAGGAGGAAATATAGAGTGTTGGTTTGAAGGTATCCCCTCAGGGACTTTACGTAACGAAACATCAGATGAGGGGCTTTCTAACAAAAGCAAAAATGAATAGCATGAGAAATAAATTTCGAGGATATTTTGGAAAGCTGGGTGGGTTACAAAAATATGAAGAACATGGTATGAAGAAATTGCTCTAGGTGTGCTACATATTTGTGATTCGTACACCGTATAATATCTAAAATAGTTATTGAGTGTGGATGCCAGAGGATTAGAAATACTCTCCTATATCAATAGACTACCGCTTTGTGAAGGATGGGAGACACGCAGTGTTGAGAATTTGAGGCCGAATAGTTTGACCTCAGTGGACGGCAAATCGATGAACTCTTTTTAAAAATAACTTTTTATTGATTGAATAAGAATTTTTTTCTGAGTGAAATCAATTTGATACTCAAACCCTAAATGCACTTAAAAATGCTAGTCTCGCATTAATGAAAGTTAACGCAGTAATAATATAAGTGGCGCTCAGTATGGATCAATAGGGAACAAATTGTTGCGGCTGTTGCACTTTAAGAGTAAAATTATTTATTATAAGAACCTCTAGTAGACAAGAATCAGTGGAAAATACTGATGTAAGAACCTTGCTGGTGTTTGTAACTTATTGCTTCGTCTGCTGGCGAAACTCGACAGACGCTGTCCGCTGGTTAGACTAAGTTGGGTCCTACACGCTGGGATTAGTAATCAAACAAAGCAACATTACAGCCCACGAAGTTTCGGTAATATTAAGACGGTTGCTAGTAGAATGAAAGTGTTTGCTACTTTTTGCGCATTAGTACATAGCTACAGTTTAAACGCCGAGCATATCCGATAGATATACAGCAGATAATAAATGTTACAAAGATATATATATCTAACAGCCAGTCTCACAGAGTACTACAATTAGTTTTCTTTTTAATTTGAAATACATTGGTGAAAAAGTAATTGGTATAACCATTATGTAAATATCCATATGTACAAATTACTTATCAGGCCATCTAAAATGGGATACCTGATGTTTATATCTCGAATACTCTTGGCAACCTACAAAGGACAGCTAAGTTAATAACAATGTAGGGAAAATCTCTACGATAGTTTCATGTGAACTACATTCCATTCATATTCTATAAATATGACGGTATAATTTTTTGAATGACACAGAAAATATAAAAATCTTATCGACTAATCAAAAAATAGCAAAATAAACTGAATGTTGTTTTATATTTAATCACTAGCCATGTTTCGAATTTTTCTTCCATCCACTTAAGAGAAATAAGAGAATTTATAAATATTCAGAAAAATGTACTGATATATATGTAGAGTAACTAGAAAATATTGAAAAAGTTTTTAATTTAAAATTAGTGTATCAAGTATTTTTTAAAAAAAATGGTTATTAATTGCGGTGGAGCCCATGCTCCGATGTCTATTTCTCTAGTCATCTAATTACCCCTTTCTTATTTTTTCAATTATGATCTTATGCACTTCAAGTGTTAAAATTCTCCACACATCTATTATTTCCATCACACGTTTCGAACTGAAAAAAAAGAGAAACAAACCAATACGCAGCGTTATTCTCAGAAACAGATGATAGAATGATTGCATAAGTTCAGACCGAGAAGGATTGCGAGTAGCACAAAATGAAGGAAATAGTTAAATCTCAATATTTTCGACGAAATGACACACTTACTATTTATACGTACCATTTGTTACTTATCTGATGTGCTTCGTATGTCCATAGCACAACAAACATGAATATAATGTACATTTTTGCAAAGTAACTAATATAATCTTTCCATTATTAATAAATAAATTACGCCAAAGCAATTGACTTTTTTGTGTTTATTTGTCTCCCGTACGCGTTTTACTTCTTTTGCAGAAGCATCTTCAGCGGGTTTTTTATTTTGTGGTCTATTGTATTTCTTTCAGCTTCACAAAATAAAAAACCCGCTGAAGATGCTTCTGCAAAAGAAGTGAAACGCGTACGGGAGACAAATAAACACAAAAAAGTCATTTTATTTATTAATATTATCAGCAATTGAGGAAAATGATCCACAACATCCAGATATAATCTTTCCACTTTCGTCATACACCTCTGACCTCATCGTTTTCTTTTCAAGGTTGTTGTTGTGTAAAATCAAGGAGTATGACGTGCAATTTTGATTTTACTGGCAGTGATATGCGCAATAAGCCAGTCTATTGACGACAACAGAACACTGTAGTTAAATTTTATTAGCTGAATCGCTGACCATTTCGAAGTAAAAAAGCACCAGACAAACGAAAAGTGGATCAGTAGAGTGAAGGGCGTATTGAATGGCTTTCAGAGCAGACAACGCTACGTGACAAATGGGTTTATCGAATGAACGAACCGTTCCAACAAACAAGAAAAACCAAGTTGGAACACGAGCTGAAAGACAAATAGCAGATAGCGATACTGGCGGGAAAGAGAGAAAAAAGAAGATGAGACCCAATAAAAGAGCGTAGACACAGGAATGAGTCTGTATCTCAGGGAGTAAAATACTTAAAGGAGAACACAGTGACTACAAACAAATTTAACAAGTAATATAGAATGACTCACAATTAAAAATATCAAGTGATTCTGGCAGAATTTTTTTAAAAAAATTAGAATATTAGTTCAAAATATTCTGTGATTCTTGTATACGAAACTACGCTTACTGTCTATGTCCATTTGTACATTACCATAATACGAATATTATTTTATTAGGAATAACTTAAAAGACGCCCAATGAAGCTTTGTCATAAATTCATTAAACCCATAAGATAGCCTGTGCATTTGAGGGAAAACATATTTTACGTATAAGATCGACGCTGCAAATACGCATTACAATAGTTTTGAGTGATTCTACAGAAGGTTCGTTATTTAAGATTCATCACATCACCTTCTCAGTAGGTTAGCGGGGACTTTTAATTTTAAATCTGGCCAAAAACTGTGGAAATTATTATTACCACAAAAACAAACCGAGCACTCGTATCATCCGGCGGGTATTGCAGGGGAACGTAGCATATCGTCAATGATACCATCGCACCCCACCACACCACCAGCATCTACTCCAGTGTGTGGAAATGTGTAGTGGATGACTTTAGAGTTTCCATGCATATCCACCTAACGGAAATCGAACATTTTGTACAAAGTTTCACTAGGCAACCTACTTACTTCGGGTTTCTGTTTAAAAGATGAAAATGGCGTTGGAAGAGACATGTGGTAGTTAGTTCCTAAAGAAGGCTTGCTGAAATTCTATCAAAAGCACCTGTAGCCCCAGAAGAGGTGTGTACATTTATAAAGATTGTATCTTAATGGGTTTCAGATCATCAGATCAGTAGTTTACCATTTACGGAAAAGATGTAACTTTTTTTTTTTCTTACAACCATATTTTTTTTTTTTTGCATAAAATGTGAAGTATCGTTTCGAGAAAACACGAAATTTTTAATATCGGACATTAATTTGTGTAAATATATATAGTGGGCTAAGATTTGAAACAATTTTACATTTTGCGACTGTACCAAATATATGTAGATTACATACAGGCTGATTAAAGAATTTAATTTTTTATTTCAGAGGTAGTTTCAGTCTAATATCCCAACCACGAACATTTATGGAAGTTCCATTGTGAAATTTTTGTTACATGCAGCTGTTATTAAAGTTTGTTAAAAGGCAGATAAATCAAAAGTGATCTTATAACTTTAAATCGATGTGTTAATCCTGGTTTAGTCTTAAAATTTTTGCTTATAATCGGTTACAATAATTTTAATAATTTCGTGTATAACGTGTATAACTGTTACAAATTTGTGAAGAGTTCCGAAGCCTTTCTAATTAATTTTATTGATTTATCTTCTTTCCTGTACATGAAACTCTAACATAAACCATTTCTTAATGCACAGGGACAGAAGAGATATTTAAAAACTTTCTTAAACACATGAATTTGTAATATATCACGTAAAAGCGTTCCGTGATTATATATTTCTGTCGTCAGATATGTCAATTACTGGTTGCTACTACAAGGTACATCTGACTACCTACGAATGCTATAAGCTTTTATTAGTCTGTGTTATTGTTCCTGTGAAATTAGTATTTTTGAGTGGGTGGCTGGGTGGCTGAACAGCGGCTACGTTAATTACGGAATAACATTTAAAATGAGTAATCAGGAATTCTACACTCATCGGTTGCGGCACTCCTAATTCGGCTCGCGATGCGTTAGCGTGATGCGGCGATCAGACCTATTGATTGGCGTCAGCTCTGATTACACGGATTTTAATGGGTTGGGTTTGGGAATTAAGGTCAACGACTAAATGTAAAAAATAACGTTTAGAAAACAAAAATTCATCGTAATGAAACCATACGTTGAAAGTTTCTGATTAATATAATGCAAATTATAATACCTTTAAACATTTTATGTACTTTCTATTTGCTTTTTTTTTGTACGGATTACTTCAACGTCGGATGTTTTTCTTGGCACGAAAGTAACCAAACATTAAAGTTTTCGAGTAAGCGACACTTTTGTTCTATACTTGTAAAATACATTAACTAATAAAAACATAGCCTTCTAAAATGAAAACGTAGCTAAAAGAAGAACAAATTCACAGAGTACGGGGGAAAAGGAATGAAATATAAAAACGAAGTTTCTGTGATGTATGTATGTTTGAATTTTGGTGTGGATGTTTAGACATCAGTGTTACAACTAGGGTTGTCAGCCCTATACAGAACGTACAGAATAACGCGGAATGCGAACCATGGAATCATTTTGGTGTACCTTACATTATGCATTGAGCAGTGTTAGAGGTGAAGGTGGGGTTAAAGGCCTGTGTAAATCCCCACCGGTATTCGAACCGGAAACGTTTCCGAACTCCAGTCAGATGCCTTAACCATCGAGCTATAATTGTTATATGATTTTTCTCGATTGTATTGACATCAAAAACATTAATTCTATCTTAAGTATTTTTTAGGTTCGGTAAACAAAACTGAAAGCCAAAGCCGCAGCCAGTTCACTGTTAGTGGATATATTGTAAGCAAATTCTCTATACAACAAATCCTAAATTATTTTCTGTGCCTGATTTAAACTTCTGTCTTCTCAAGATTTACTTTGAAATTTTCCTAAATTTACTAATTCTTTAAGATAGTTTCATTGTTTATAGCTAAAATGTTGTTGATGATTTATACCACATGGGGGAAGAAGATGTCGTCATCAAATCACGAACCATATAAATTATCTTCATGAGGGTTGTGCTACGTTGACATTCATACGTGTGTATGAAAGGGGGAATAATCTCAGCGGTGAACTAAACTACAGGTATGCGACAGGAAACTGCCATCGGTACGGTCAGCATACCAGAAAAAGTTAACAGAAGCCAGTCGTGTCTTTGCGAGTTAATCCACTTTGCGACGGGCTGATGTCTCAGCAGCGACTTTGTGGGACCTACCTGTCGATGGGCGTAGACGACGGATCCGAGCAGCTTCCAGGTTCCGCCCCGCCGGTCCATGCGCACCATGCGCAGGATCTGGAAGAAGCGCAGCCCGCGCAGCGCAGACGCGGCGAACGCGGGGCCGCTGGCGCACAGCACCGCCATCGTCGCGAAGATGGTCGTCACATCTGTGAAACACAGGAGAGACGTCTGTGGTCCACTGCCAACGAGCATCTCCCCACACAAGAACCGAACCATGTAAATCCATATATACACAAACTCTAAGTCAGGATGTCTCGCTTCGCATTCTATAGGTGGGTTCACGGCCGTGGTTTCGTAGGCCGCGCAACATCAGCCGAGGTGTACGGAACAGCACGCGCCACAGGCAAGCCCTCGCCGTCTCCACACCTCCCCAACTCCTTGCGTAGTGTCGTTTCAGCTACCCGGGCGTTTGATCTTTATCGCCTGGGCGTCGGACAGAGGCGCGCCATCCCTGCCAGCACAGGCGGGACCCTTCCCACGGCCCGCTCTTGGTAGCTGGACCGGCCCGGCTGGCAAATGCGCGGGCCGTGGGAAGCTAGCTTAATTCACACGGTTCCACCGAGCGTGTTGGTGTAACGGCTAGCGTTCTGGCCTCGCATTCGGGAGGAAGGTGGTTCGAATCGCCGTCCGGGCATCCAGATTTGGGTTTTTCCATGGTTTCCCAAATCACTCCAGGCAAATGCCGGGATGCTCCTTCAAAAGGCCATGGCTGAATTCCTTCCCATTCCTTGCCCCCATCCTTTCCCATCTCTAAAGACCTAGCTGTTAGAGAGACGTTAAACAGATTAAAAAAAAAAACGCACGGTTCCACCAATTTCGACAAAATTTGTCAACAAGATTTGTCAACAAGGTGGATAACACTGTTCACCTGATAGCTTGATTCCCAGTACACTTCACCGGATACACTTCGCATCAAATACCTCAGTGCGGATTGCCTGTTTTGGTTGAAAAAGATACTGACAAGTCTCATCATAAGTGCCTAGAAGCCAGATGCAATAACTGGAAGGATATATTTATAACATAAATAAAACAGACTGAATGAAACCCCTTCCGGTGTATCACTCTATCCCACCGGGAAAGTGCCTCAATTTGATGCAACGATTCGAAAGAGCTCTCCGACACTTCATTGGAAGATGAAATCACAGAGCGACTTCAAAATTCACAACAAATTGACGCGATTCCCCGGTGGGAGGCGTGAGAACATTTTATACAAAAAAATAAGATGGTTTAGAAAAACAAGCACTGAAGTTTAATTTGAAATAAATAAAGCATCGTGCATGTTGAAAACGATCTGAGACCTGCGGCCGATTCGGTGGGTAAACGCTAGTACCTGATATATAAATACAGTCTAAGAACATGACTAATCAATTTCTTAGCCTGAATAAGGATGGGGACAGTAAACTATTTTCGCATCGGTCTTAGTATATAAATATTTCACCAACTTAACTCATACAATGCACGTCTCTGCAGTCAACTGGAGTTTTGAAGAAAAGAGCATACAAGCACGAATTGAGGAAGAAAGCGAATTATAAGATCGGTTAGATACTCTTACCGCAGTAAATAAAGCTGAAATAGAAAAACGAAGCTTTTTTATCCGGGTGAGACACAATGTCTCATACGGAAAATGTCGTTTCGTTCGCTTAGAGACATGACAAATGTTTGCAGAATCATTAACTTGTTATGCTTCTCTTGCAAGTAGGAATGTTGCTATTTTGATCCTCAGTTTATAACAGCCCTCAGACTCTGCCCTTGTATGAAATGTAATTTTAGGAATTATGTGTAGCAAGCTGGGTGTTGATTAATTACGGTTATGTATATTTTTCGTATAATTAATTGTGAATTTGTGTAAATGAGAGAAACTATGTAAATGCTATGTGATACGTTCAAGGACAATATTAGGCATGAAAAATTGATTAAAAGTTTGTAATTGTAAGTGTGAGCCACGATATTTGGAGGACAATTCTCAATTGTTTGGATTGTTTTAAGTAGATAATTTTTGTGTGTAAATACCTGTAAATATCTTTAATTTTAATTTCCGTGTATTTCATGAAGATTGTGAATGATTTTGTGTTATACATGTGGTGCAGGCCCCCCAGTCGGCAGTGGCCCCTCCGACCACTGGGGGCTGCTTTCGCCTATCGATGCTTAAATTTGAAATTCGGTCCAAAAAATTTTGGGCAACCTTTTTTTAGCTCTATTACTGACCCAGGCGGGGGCCCGAGATTATGGTGCGGGTCCCCCTTTGTGGTGTGGGCCCCTAGGCTACAGCCTAGGTAACCTACGCTTAAATGCGGCCCTGTCGATGTCATCATCATCCGTGCCAATTACTGCTCGCTTAGAGCAGTGTATGGAGGAGTATTTGTCTTTAGACATTTACTCCAAGTATCTTCGATTGGGCATTTCTTTCGTGTTGGTGTGTCTTGGTGGTTGGCATCTGTTGTTTCCTCTTTGGGTGGTATGCCGCCAGCCTTCTTCCTCGGGGGTGATCAGGCTGCCTCGAGGGAGGTGGCGAACCATCTTTTGCTGGTAGACGAGTTTGGTGAGGAGACAGATTAGATCGTTGAGTTTGTCATCCCGATAGTGTGCGACTTGTCGGGCACAGGTGTCGTTGTGTAGGACTTTCTATTTAAACGCGTGAAGATGGCGGGCAGAGTTAGTTTTCAGATAGTTGTCAGTCGTTGTCAGAATTTTGGTTTGTGAGTTTAATTGCTGGATTATCTGTGTGTTTGTGCTTTAGTGTCTTTGGAGAAGTCTGGTGCATATTTTACCTTAGATCTTACAGAAAAATAATTGAAAACCTATTAGTCAGTGTTGTAACTAGGTAGAACAGTAGTAATCAGTAACCTTTGGGTATAGGTAAAACCACCTGTCTACCACCGACAGTGAACTGAAAATTGGAGAACGAAGTGAATAAGGAAAATCATCATTAATTAACTACGGGACGAATTGTTTAATTAACGAGGAGCCTATCAAGTTCTTGAGCTAGTTGTGTTGTACTCTATGGCAAGATTTAATGTGCCAGCCTTATAATCTAACTTCTACATCTAAACCCATCCTCTGCTAATTCACGAACATTGTGGGTGGCAGAGGGTGCTAAGAACAAATAATGATTCTGCGCATTCCAGTCCCGAATAACACGAGGAAAGAAAGAATACATAAAAGCATCAGTACGGCATCTTATTTCTCGAATCTTATCTCTCCGGTCATTGCGACCTAAATAGGTTGGCGGAAGAAGTATTTCATTGCACTCGTAAGTCAGAGAATTTCACATATTCTCCAATAAATTCAAACGCAACCGGCGTCGTCTGTAATCCATACGACCCCAGCCCAATCCATGTATCAATTCTGTTACGCTTTGATCAGGGCTGTAGCAACTGGTCACGAATCGAGCGGCTCTCCTTTGTACTCTCCCCACTGAGTCAATCAAGCCCTTGCGATATGGATCACAAACTCCACAACAGTAATCCAGATGCGGACGCACTAGTGTTTTATATACGCTATTTACTTTGTATGAACATTACAATTGCTCAAAATACGACCTGTGAAGTTATGTGCATGTCCCATTTTATGTTGCTTTGTACTATCACCCCAAGATACTTCAGAAAATCAACCGTGTCAACAACTGAATTGTTTATTTTGTACTCATGAGCAAACTGTTCTTTTTTTGTTACTTATTCGCATTTCCTTGCACTTTATGCAATTAAGTGTAAGCTGCCATTTACGGTACCATTCGAAAATAGCATCCAAATCGCGCTGAATTTCTATGCAATTAGCAGTTCACCTCATTTCCCTTTAGATAACTGCATCGTCGGCAAACAATCGCACCCGGATCGTTTCTAAAAATTAAGAAACGAAGTGTTCCTATTACACTTCCTTGAGGAACGCCCGAAGTAACATCTAGCTTAGAAGAGGTTTCCCCGTCAACAACGACATACTGTGATCGACCAGTTGGAAAATCACGTATCCATTCGCAAATCTAATCCAATATTCCGTATGCTCGAATCTTCGCTAATAGTCGGTTGCGTGGTACAGAATCAAAAGCTTTCTGAAAATCCAAGAATATTACATCAACTTGTGAAACTACATCGAAAGCTTTGATTACGTCATGGTAAAATAGGGCCAATTGTATTTCATACGATCTCTTCTTCCGAAATCCGTGTTGACACGGTGTAAATAATTCGGTCTCATCTAGAAACTTCATTAAGTTAGAGCATATGACATGTTCCAGAATTCTACTGCCGACAGATGTTAGAGATATGGGTCGATAATTCCTAGGATCACTGTGATCTCCTTTCTTGAAAACAGGAATTACCTGGGAAATTTTCCAGTCAGAAGGTACTTTTTCCTCTTCTAAATATTTACGGAATATATCTGACAGAAATGGTTCAAATCCTCCGCGTATTCTGAAAATATTCTTACCCGTATACTATCGGGACCTGGCGCTTTCCTCCACTTCAGGAACTTTAATTGCTTTACAATACCTATTCCATCAATTTCCACCGGCTCCATCTCTAATTCTATACGATGTGTTAAAGTTGGAATGTTTTCCACTTTTTCGCACATGGAATAATTTATTAATTTGGTGTTAAACACGGTAGCCTTGTCGCGGCTGTAGTCAACTTCCCGACCATCTTGTATTAGAACTGGCTTATTGTTGTCACTAAAACTAAGTTTTTTATGCCTCAAAAACGTTCTAAAATACTCTTTTGAAGCCTTTTCGAATCTGTAAACGATCCTTTCTTTTTTTCTTTTACGCGTGGTTTCTAATTTTACTGTAGCAATTACAGCTTTGTGATCACTATTCCCGTGGTAGTAGAAATGTCCTTGAATAATTCAGGCCCATTTTTAACGAGAATATCTAAAATATTTTCGTCACCGTTGAGGCATCGCGTTGGTTTAGTTACCAGCGTCTCAAGATTTTGATGTGAGAAAAGGTCTAGAATGATTTCGCAACTGCTTTATCCCTGCCACTAGTAATGTGAACGTAATTAGTACAGTCGATACTCGACAAGTTGAAGTCACCACCTAACATTATTGTATGGTCTGGAAATTGACAAGCTATATTATTTAAATGATTCCTTAAGGCCTCGGCAATAGTTACACCTGCATCTGGTTGACGATAGAAGGAGCCTATCACAAGTTTTGTCCTAGCTACGTTGAGCTTAATCCATAAGATTTCACAGACAGTATCGACATCTATTTCGTTACATGGGAGGTACTTACTAAAAGCTATAAATACGCCACCTCCATGGGAATGCAACCTATGCTTACGGAAAACGGTAATTCTGCTATTAAAGATTTCCGCGGAACTTATATATGGTTTTAACCTATTTTCTGTGCCTATTACGACATAAGCATCTATACTGCGTATAACGTTTTCGAATTCAGGCTGTTTATTACAAACTCTTCTGAAATTAACTATTAGAACTTTTAATGTTCGAGATTCTTTTAAGCTACCCCTAATACGCGGAGTTAAATTTACTTGGGCTGTCCGAAAATGAATATCCTGTTCAGGGTCATCCTCCCTCAGCCTTACAAACCGCCCTATTCACTCCACATGGCCCCTGCCACCCGTATAGCCGATTCACGTGTGCAGTGCACACCTGATCCATCCAAGGGATCGCTACATGACTCAATCTCAGGGCGAAGATCGAGGAATCTGGATCCACGACTATCACAGAAACGCCGTAGTCTCCGATTTAGCCCCTCAACACGGATTTAACCAGAGGTCCACAGTCAGTTATATTAACACTGCTGCAGATAGTTAGCCCAGAAGAAGTTATTACGTTGGCGGGAGCAACAGAATCGTACCAACGACTACTACTTCTACTGTTTTAAAGTAACTGGTTTCAACAAGAAAATCAAGATGATTATTGAGTATCCGAACAACATTTGCCCATCGATTCGTCTGGACCCACATGACCCGGATATACCTACACCACAGTCTCCGCGGATATTAGACACGGACGTCGGGGATGACATAAATACTCAGCAGGAGATGGATGATACTAATATATCCGTTCACTCAGCAACATCTAAATGATTTAGTCTGTGATCTGGGACTGAGAATGGATAAAGCAGAACTCCTATCGTCAAGACATTACATTTTACAGAAAAAGGGACTTGATATTCACACAATATTTTTCTCAAAATAACTTGTTAGGGTACTGCAGTGATGATCAAGGTTTTATGGGTAATTCAATGTTCCGTTCGCTCCCGGTGACTAGAGACTGCTCATTGATTCATCTAAAAGAAGCCTGAAGAAAGTTCTGCTTCACAATGGTAGCATATATGATTCAATGCCTCTCGGTCATTCTGTACACCTGCAGGAAACATATGACAACTTGAAGGTTCTTCTTACTACCATTCATTATCAGGATCACAATTGTGGTGATCTGAAAGAGTTGGGTATGTTTTTAGGACAACAATCAGTATATACCAAGTTCCCCTATTTCATCTGTGAATGAGACAGTCAGGTTCATGACAAACTTAGGGAGCAAAAACAATGGCCTCGACGATTGGAATTGGTTCCAGGGATCACAAATATCAAGTGTGATCCTCTAGCGGAAAGAGACAGAATAGTCTTTCCAGCTATAAACCTGAAACAGGGCGTACTGAAGCAGCTTGCAAAGGAATTACCTAAGTGTGACAACAGTTTAAAATATCTACGTAACAAGTTCCCCAAAATGTCAGATGCTAAGATGAAAGAGGGCGAGTTCACTGTTACCGATATTCGGAAACTAATGCTAGATGAAGATTTCCTTCATTCAAGTGTGGACTGCCCTTAAGTGTGTTGTTCAACACCTCCTGGGAAACAATCGTAGCCCACAGTCTATCGATATAGATGAGAATATGCTGACGCGACTGAAAATGCATTAGAGGCTACATTTTTTACATTCACACCTTGATTTTTTCCTCCAAATCTAGGTGATGTTAGTGAGGAACAGGGTGAAAGATTCCATCAGCATATGAAGAACACGGAATGACGATTCCATGGAACTTGGATGTTCGGATGACGGGCTCACGGAAATGACTCATAAGAGGAAATCAGGGACCACGCCATGGCAACTAAGAAAGCACGGAATAAATGAGGTTAATGGATGTTTTGTACCACATTCTCTGTACGAATCTGTTCACTGTGTGCGCGTATGTTTAATATGGTGTTGTTTTAAACTTGTAATCTACTGCACCATGATTCGTATGCCATATATATGTACTACTTCAATATGTGATATCAATTTTGGCAAAGTATACGATTTGTGCCAAAACTGTGGGTGATACGAAGTTTTGAGTTTCATTTTCGGATTCAGGAGGCAGAATACTTAAAGAACACCTACTTTTGCGAAAAATGTTTTTCACTGTTGCATTGTGTAATTACTTCAGTGTGCCATCTGGTTACAGGCATTCCCCATGTTGTAGATTGTTTTTACTACCTTGGAAGACTATACTATAGTAAAAGTACCGGTAATGAATTAGTGCCAAATATTTGTTTCAATGTTTCAGCTGTCTTCGTGGCTTGGGCTTTCTGAAGACGCTTAGACGATTATCAGCTATTTTCCTGTCTGGAAAAATCTAAACCTATTTTTATATTGAATTTCGTACAGGGTAAACGTCCAACTTCAATCCCTTCCTCCCGCCCTCCCCCTCTCACCATATTAAATGCTGATATGCATATTCCGTTCTAATACCCTTTATTTCAGTCTTTTAGTTCCTGAATTTTCTTTGACAATGTAGCTATATTGTAACAAACTTACATGTATTGCAACATAGTTTAATAAGCTTCGTAATAATTGCGTCATCGGGAATTATTGGTATTTTGCGTTATTTGAATATTAGTTTAACATGATGAACTGCATAATAGTTTATGAATCTTCTCGCAGTTACATATGTACCAATTCTTTTTTTTTTTAACTTTTTGTTTTAATTAATGTGTATTTGATGAAATATGTTTTCGTCTAACCAACGTCTCTCTCTTTTAGGACAATTCGATACAGTGATAGTGTCTGATGCTTAAACTAGGGATGGGCAATCAAAAAAATATATCGATAAATATCGAAACGATATTTACAAACACTATCGATATATATCGGGGGAAAAATATCGATATTTCGATATATCGATATTTCGATATTTTTGTCTAAAGGGAGTAATTATCTAAAAAAAATCATAAAATACATCAAAATATTTAAGAAAATTCTGAAAATTAAAGACACAGGTAGAAATTATACAAACTTTTATTAATTTATTATTTTTTTCAATCAATCAAACCAGTATTCGTCTGATATGGACATCAAAAGGACTCTGTTTTACGTGCTCCCCCGTCAATCTACTCCTGTTGTTCAGTACAGCTAAGTTGACTGCAGGAGCCACTCTCTTGGTCGACACAGAAGAAGCTTGACATATAAGGTATTTCAGTGCGCTGGAGCACTGGCAATTCACCCAAAACTTTACTGGGTCTGATTTTCTGTCTATTAATGGTTGGTCCAGATACTGCTTAAGCTCATTAGGAACTGAGCCAGAGCTTGGAACCTCTTGCATAACAGTAGTGCTAAGGGATAATAGCTTTTCATGTGCGGACGATATTGATGCGTTATCTGCGATATATTGTGTTGCTGCTGTATACCTTACTTCTGGAGAACTTCGTTCTTGTCGTCTAAGTTCCAAGCGAATATCATTACTTATTGTAGATATCGCATTTGACACACCGATTGGAGAAGTGAAGTGTATACGTTTGAAACGAGGGTCCAAAATGGTAGCTGCTGCAAGGAATGTATTTCCTTTTAAAGGACTTAATTTCTATTGAATTCTTTGGAGTAAAGCCTCTTTTACCGTTATCCTAAAGTGGTCGAAGGGGTAGCTTGTTCCGTTACTTGTCGAATCAGATTTGTAACAGGAATGGCTAAACTAGCAGTCACATAATTTGTACCACTAACCTCTTCAGTGGCTTCTTTGAAAGGACCAAGCAGGACAATGAGGTCACGTATTACATTAAGCTGTTAAGTTGCAACCATATCACGTGTGTTTATATTTGACTGACTTTTTGTAGTTAAGATTTTAGCTACAATTGCAGAGAGTCTGACAAATAGTTCTAACATATTATAGTAGGAGTTCCATCCAGTGCTAAAAGCTTGTGTCAAATTCAACACCTCCCCTTCCTTTTCCCCAGATGCTTCTTGTTCAGATCTTAATAGATCCATAGCATTGACAGACTGCTTAAAATAAGTCACATACTTTTTGCGTGATCGCAGAGTGCTGCAAATGAATTATTTTCACTTAACACTACATCAACGATTTTCATCATCAGGGCTTGACCAGTAAGTTGCAATTTCTAATCACCAAAACTCTCTGCATTGCGTATGATGCAAGGGCATACGATGTTGTTGATGGTGATTCATCCGTTGGATGGGAATGTTACGCTTGGCGCCCCCTTTAGAATGTTTCGGAAAAGTAGGCCTGAACATGCCGACACCGGCTTCCACCCTCCCCCTTCTTTCATCTCTCATCCACAACACTCTATACCGAGCCACACAGTGTCACTGTCATACACACTTAGGAGCACTGTCACACTGAGGAAGTAAAAGGGGATTTTTTTTTAACTGCTTAACGTCTCTTAACATTGAGGTCTTTAGAGACGGGAAAGGATGGCGGATAAGGAATGGGAAGGAATTCGGCCACGGCATTTTGAAGGAAGCATCCCAGCATTTGACTGGAGTGATTTGGGAAACCATGGAAAACCCAAATCTGGATGCCCGGACGGGGATTCGACCCACCCTTCTCCCGACTGCGAGGCCAGAACGCTAACCATTACACCACCACGTTCGGTGAAACGGGAAACCACCCCAGTTCATCTTCCTAGGACTTTCCTTGGAGGGATATACATCATCCATGGTAATCGCCTACAACCTGACACGGGAGAGGCGTTTGAAGAGGACCTTACTATCAGTAAAAACCATTGGTGTCTCAGTGAATAAAAAATTAAAAACCGCTCTCACTACATCAATCGAAGACAGCAATTACAAGAAAGTATTCTTTAGTGGGGCTGTAATTCACGAGAAAGCTATATGCATATTTTAAAGAGCATTACAATGAACTTTAGGATAGAGGATTTAAAGCAATCCAGAATTGGTCTATTAAGTTCAAAGTGCGATAATCACTCCATTACATCCAAATTTTTCTGTATACGTATTCCCTATAATACTATATAAACTAACATTCTGTATTCAAGGTTTCCGTATTCAAGATTTTCGTATTTGCGGCTAATTTACGGAACGTATTCCTTGCGATTAAGGAGTTTTGACTGTAGACTAGATTGTAGACATTTAAATGAATTAACAGTCATTCATAATGACTTGTGGTTCTTCAATCCATTAATTGTTATTCGTAAATGAAAAAAAAACAGTTGAAAAGATAATATTTCAACTACAAAGATAAAACAACCGCTTACATGCTAACATAAAAATGACGTTAAAGTAAAATTGTTAAAATTTAACAGCTTTTTTTAACCTATCAACCGCTGATGAAGCTGTTATATTTTGACGAATTCACTTTTAAAGACACTTTCAGAAGATTGGATATATGCGTATATTTATCCTATATACATGTAACGATGAAATTGGATACTGAATTGCGTTCGTAGGAAAAATATCGAATTGGTGCTTAAAATCGATACACTAAATAAAATATCGATGTATCGATATATCGAAAATAAAAATATCGGCGATAAATATCGATATTTTTTAGAAAAAATATCGATATATCGATACATCGATATATTTTGCCCATCCCTAGCTGAAACTGGGTTTTCTGATTCGTGTCCTGGCGGTGCAGGAATTTGTCATCGTTGGGATTTGATAATCACGGTGGTGGCAGACGACTCACAATCATCCGCAGTAAGAGAGGGCAAATAACAGTGATGCTGCTAATACGTTTGTTGAATGTAAATTAGGTGGAATCCTTGGTCTCTTTCGGAAGAGTAGTCTGCAATGTACCGGCAACAGGTCTCGCTCTCTTCCTTGTTTCCTCTTCACATGAACACAACTCATTCACTGGTGTTGCTCAAGTTTTTAGCACAGTATGGTTACCTGATATCCTACACACTAATACCTACTCAGCAGTTTTCAATAAAATCGCTTCTTCTCGGTGCGTGTAGTATATGTGATGTCAGCATAAAGGTTTATAGCAGTGGTAGTCCCTTAAGGATGGATCATAGGATATATACTCCATTCACTACGCATAATGTTGTAACAAGTTGCTTCATGTGCCTGTTTTAAGTGTCTTGCCTGTTTCTTAGATATAGCTGCAGGGTCCCTATGCATTATGAGTAATTAGGTTTCACCACAGAAGAATCCCAATGGACTGGCCTCAATTTAAAAGCATATAATCCAATTCAAATGATAATGTACAAAAAAAATATAATTGTTTATGAAGTAAATAAATGAAACATGAAATCTTTTTTCTCCGTTTTGGTGGAGTTGATAATGTGCATTATCTGTCAAACACAGTCGGGAAATGTAAACAGTATGCATGTTTATAATTACAAAATGCAGTTTGTAACTTTTTTTACGCTCAAAAACGTCAGAAGCCGAATTTATTTGTTTGCTTGTATATGGATCTTTTTCCGTCTGTTGTGCCAAATCCTGTAGCTAATTTGAGTAAGACTGTTTATTGTTTTGAGCAAGAAGAATGACCGACCAAATTGAGTCTAATGTCACATCATCAAGTTCAGGGTACTACTGTTCATATGATTTCATTTCTCTGACACCCCAAAATCTGAAATATGTGTTGGCAGACATGTAATTTATTTCAGTTTTTCACTAATGTTCTTATCCAGTTACTTTTTTACAGACACTACTTTCTTTAGAGACTTTAGTTGGTAGAAGTTCACGTGAAAATAATAAAAAAAAATACGTAGTATTTTAAGTTTATATGTAAAAAAGTTCAGTGGATGAAAAATGTCATACAGGCGACGCAGGTTGTCCAGATGAGTTGGGTGTTTGAGGTTATTGATCAGTATAGAACTGCACAACGCACAACCAAAAGGAGAATCAAAAAAGGCTCCATCGGAATGTAAATAGTGCACTATAGAAGAAAAATAAAATCGATACTTGTGTACCATATTTTCGAGCGTGACCCAGCGCTTCCTGACCAACGATCCAAAAAGAGCATTGATTGAAAGATGACATGTATATGACCATATCTGCCACAGCTTTTCTGTAAATTGATACGAAAGCTAAACAATCGTTGAGGAACAACATGTTTGACTTAGCGAGAGAACTGAGTCAGCAATACGGGTAGAATTTATGGCTCAGTTATATATATTAATAACATAAAAGAAACTACATGGAGAATTAATAAACACCCTGGTATCCCCAAAAAAATATTCATTTGTAAGATAGAAGACTAAATACAAATTCATTACATTAACGCAATCAAATATTGCTGTCCATTCTAATTTCATAGATGGCTCTGATGATGTTCTATCTTTTCCAATCTCCATTTGACTGGCATGATAAGAGAGGTAATGCATGACTTGTAATCATCAGATTGCTTGCCCAATTAGCTAATTTTAAGCTTATGTTATACACAAGTCTGGTAAATAAAACAATATTTCAGTAATGATGTAGACCTCCGAGTAAGGCTATAAACAAATAATTCAATAGTTATTTTTTAGTTATAATCTTAACAGTAAGCTGCTAATAGCTGCAGTTAGTGACAACTGCAAATGTTAACAATAACTTACTTTTTAAAGTTAAACATATATTACTTCTAAATTTCGTGCAAAATTTTAAAAATTAAGCGCAGTTGTCGGAAATAAACCCAAGAAGAAAATACATTGAAGAACAGTATTAATAATTTTAAGTTTTTATTTATACTGTATTTGCAAGAAAGAGACGGGAGTTTTATTAAATAATAATTATTTAACTTGCGCAACCACATCAGAAATGTATGTGAGGAACGTAAGTGGTTTTCAAGCAGGCAACATTGATTCAGGCACGGATATTCATGCGAATCTCAGTTGGTGGGATATATGCAAGATATTTCAGATCAAATGGACAAGGGAGGAAAAATTGATAGTGTAGCACTAGATCTTTCAAAGGCGTTTGACAGAGTAAGCCACAAAATCGTAGTAAATAAGGTAAAAACTATTGGAGTGGATGAGAAAGTGATTTGCTGGGTAGAAGAATTTTTAAAAGGTAGAAAACAGAAAGTTAGGGTAGGAAATGCGGTATCAAAGGAAGTGGAAGTAAAAATGGGAGTGCCGCAGGGTAGCGTATTGGGACCATTGCTATTCATTATTCTAATGAATAATTGTGTTGATTGTTTACTATTTGAAAATGTATTGTTTGCAGATGACATAATGCTGTAACACAGGATCAAAACGATAGAGGACTGTAAACAGTTGCAGGATGATCTGGACAGGATATCTAGTTGGTTTGGTAAACATGTGATGAAGATAAATGGAAAGAAGAGTCAGCTAATTAGATACACAAATAAAAAACAAAAGGTTAATTATGAATATAAGGTGGGGAAAGAATTGCGTGCTGAAGACTTGAAATGTAAATATCTTGGCATTACATTTGATGACAAGGTTAACTGCGCTGGACACATTGGACAGGTGGTAGGAAAAGGTTTCAAAATCCTGCACTTGTTGGAGAGAGTGATGAAGGGATGCACGAGAGAAGTAAAGGATTTGGGTTACAAAACTTTGGTCAGACCATGTCTCGAATATGGTAGTGTAGTATGGGACCCACATTTTGAGTATCAAACACAGGAGTTGGAGCAGGTGCAAAGAAGGGCTGCTAGATTTGTTTCTGGAAATTATCGCACAATGCAATCAGTGACAGATATGATAAAGGAGCTAGAATGGGATTCATTGCAAGACAGGAGGAGGATGAGGAGGGTCATGGGAGTGTACAGGGTGTATACTGGCGATGAGGCATGGAAAGATATTGCAGTAGGTATGAAAAGTAGTTCATGGAAGGGAAAAGATGACCATGACCACAAGCTGGCACTCGATTTCAGGCACAAGGGTGTGGGAAGATTTCCTTTTTTAAGGAAGGGTGTCAGGGATTGGAATGAGTTACCGAGGGGATTGATGAATAACTTACCGAAAACTTTAAAAGAATTTAAATTTAAAATTTGTAGAGGGCAAAAGTAGGTGAGTGCAGGATTGGGGGAAGTGTAGGGAAATTGCCACCGAAGTGTGTGCTCCATTGCAATTAAATTAAAGTATAAAAGCAGCCGTATTGCAATATGGCGCTCTTGGGAAGAAATGAGTGGGGGCAAAGACTAGTGCAGAGCAAGTTTCTTAAAGTGAATAGTGTCATAAAAATACAATGTTTTGACTACGTTCTCTGTTGTCTTCATTAGTATCACGGAATCGAGAATCTAGAAGTCATCAGCTGGCGGATTGTTAGTAAAATTTTTTAAAGTAACAAACGAAATATATGAATATGAAAGTGCTCAAGTAACGATATGAAATTGCATATAAACGTCTTTAACTTATACGGAAAAATCAAATAAAACAGTTATCTGGTCTGTAAGTATGTAATAGTACTGGGAATGGCTCCAAGGTTAAAATAAGCTACAAACTGTTTACAATAAATACCATAATATCGAAGGAGGTAGGGATTGATAGTAATAACAATAAATAGATATGGATCATTTTCCTCAATTGCTGATAACAGTGATAAATAAATATGGACAAAGTAATTAAATGCTATTTCGTTTATTTAACTTTCTGAACGCATTTCAGTTCTTTTGCGGAAACATGTTTCTCCTGTTAATTGCTTATATATGTTACAATTTGGTTGTGTTGTTACAGTTTGTACATTGCAATTATAATATAGATGTTAATCTTCTTACATTAAAATAGACCGAAAAATGTAAGTAGATTATAATTTATATAATAATTCCAATGTGCAAAATGTAACAAAATAACCAAATTGTAACATATATACGCATTTAACAGAAGACCCACTGTAGATCATTCTGCAAAAGAAGTGAAACGCGTACGGAAAGTTAATAAATGAACAGACATTCAGTTGCTTTGACAGAATTTATATATCGATATAACAATAAGTTTCTAATGTTAAGTGGGTGAATACACGGTTAGAAGTACGTAGACAGTCTTAACACAGGAAGGAAGCCGCACCGCGTTTATTATAGGTTACAGAACAATTACAAGCGTAAACACGAAATATTATTTGGGAAAAAAGGATGCGTTAAATGCTGAAGGACTTGGTAAGATCTTGAAATTATAGAGTATCATATTCCATAGGGTCCATTACAAATGATTTAAGGCGAGCATTTTCCAATACGAATGTCAATATATCCTATTTTCAACCGCGTACATACTCCGATAACTATTTAAGCAGAGTGGTTTCTTGAAATTGACATGAAACAATACACTCGAGCAAAACTTATATTTCATTCAGAGTACATCTATCTTGATTGTCTGCAACAAAGTCTGACATTACCTCCGCAGGGATCCTCAGAAAGTACCTGATACGTAGTAGTTTTATAGATCTTAGGATATCTCAAACTTCTTCAAAGTAACTTAGGTTTAGGAAAGAGAAGGTTAACTAGAGGATGAATTGTGGTAAGAACGCAGATGACTGACAACAAACCTTTGTTATCCTTATCAGCTGCGTGCTTCTTATCTCCACGACAGTATACTCTCATCTACTTCACTACGTAGCGCACATTACCCTTCGTGTTTCTGATGGAGAGATACAATGTGTTGATGAAAGATTGTGCACCACTAAGTCTCATACATTGCTGCCCAAGTACGCCATTGGTGCTCTAACTAGTTAATCGTTTGTCAGGGTACTTTCGCTCTCTCGGCCAATGAAGCACATATATCTAGCAATGAAGGAATACAAATCGTCGAAAAACTAACTATACTTAACCAGGTACTGGGTGGGTGAAAGGAAACAGGAACGATTTTATGAACGAGGTGAACTCCATGCATTGCACTGGTTATCATCACCTATCTTTACGGACGTTTCATACTATGCGAGAAGCCGGATCCTCCCATACTTATCATGTGGGAGATACTTCACCAAAGAATCTCATCTATCAATGTAATACATTTGGTGCAATTGCCCTCACCAAAGCATATTGAATCATGTAAACATTTAGAGTAATTAAAGAGTATACCTGTTTATGCTAATTACTAATAAATAGGCATTTTCTGAGGTTCAGTTTCGCGTTCCCAGTCATGATCCCGGCAACGCGGTGAACTGTATCACAATTTTGGCATAAAGAAACGCAACAGAATGTGCGGACAGACAATAGGCCAACATTTGCGTACAGGCTAAGTGGAAACAGGGTCCGTCCCTTGCTTTGTTTGTGAGTCGGTACCCGGGGGTAATAAAACTATTCCCCGCTGGTGTAAGTGACGCCCTTCGGATGAATAGAGAGGAATTCATCGTGGAAGAAATGCATGGCCGGTCATAACAGCTCACAGATTTGCCAGAACTCCGAAACCAAGTTCCGGGTATATACTGGCGGAAATTAAAAGTGCAACTCCGATACAGGAATGGTGGAGCTTTGTAGGTACATCTGGGGTCATACCCAGAAGAAATGATAAATAATTGAGATGGGTCAAGCTAGGTTGTCAGTAAGATGTGCATCCACGTTGAGCACCTATACATTCGTTGATGAATCAATAAATGATCGGATGTTTTCTTGGAGTATGTAGCTCTTTGCCTGCATGTTTTGTGCAGTCAGTTGTTGCACAGTTTGGGTTGGGTGATCATGTGATCTAATGTGTCTACTCCTGGTATCCTAGACATGCTCCATTGGGGACAAATCTGGGAACCATGTGGTCCAACTTGTGATCGTAACTCCCTGCAAGGCTTGTGTTGTGATGGCCACATAACGAGGACGGACATTATCCTGTTGGAAGATGTAATTTCGATGGTGGATATGACAGGTATCACAATAGGGTGCAGCACCCCGTTCACAAAGCGGTGGGCCGTCATTGTGCCTTCACTAACAACTAACTCAGTAGTACTGTCAAAACTGATTGCCCCCAAACGATGATACCAGCGGCTGGAACTGTGTGACGATCCGAAATCGCAGCAGGATAAGCCATTTCTCCACTACTCCTGCGTACATGTTGTCGATTATCATTTTTCCATACACAGAACCGAGATTCGTCTCTAAAGACAAATGTAAGCCATTCACGTTTCCATTTGCGTTTTGCATAACACGGGGTTAGATGATCCTGGCAGTGAAATCAGGATAATGGAACACATTGCATAGGGGTCAGAGTATGTATCCCAGCTTCAAGCAATTGGTTTACAATCGTCTGGGGGATGGGGGGTGGGGCATTTTCTCTCTGTAACCATTGCCTGGATCTGGTCTGTAGTCACCCATCCGCCAGCAACAGCTAACCACACAATCTGGCAGTCTTCATGTGCTGTTGTCTTTCTGTATGGACCTGTACTAGAGTCGTTTTTCATCCACTGTGTAACAAGTCTGTATACTGATATTGCACTACGACCGATCCTTGCGAGATTTCACGATATGATGCACCCATTTCAAACACGCCAATTCTCCGACATTTCTCACATTTAGACATATGGATGTACTGGATCGACACTCTTCGCCTTCGCATACTTGGTCAACAAGAAGTTGTGGACAAAAATTTTCATTTTATACCACACTGTTCACCACATATCAATTGTTCATAGTAAATAGCCCCGTAATTCTCATACTATTACATGTAAAACTTTTAATTTTTAATCATTTAATACTTTTTATACGGGGATAGTTTAGGTCAAGTTTCATTCAGTTATCACAATTCTGTCTAAGTCTTTTAATTTACGTTTATTAGACGTGTCGATGCATGAGAACATACCAGCATATGACATAACAAGTATTTTCGGGAGTGGCTTCAAATTTTGAGTGCGAGGCAAGTGTAGAAGATGAAAGCGAAACGTTTCGAAACAAAAGGGCACATTTGGCAACAAAAAACTAATATTATTTATGTTTTTCGTGAGAGAAGGCAATGAGACATACGCCGCGCAATTGCGGGCAGCCTTCATTGAACAACAGAGTCGTCATTACGAACAGACGAGTACCTGGGAGGTACTTACTAAAAGCAATAAATACACCGCCGCCATGGGAATGCAACCTATCCTTACGGAAAACGTTCATGCTGTTATTAAAGATTTACGTGGAACTTATATCCGGTTTTAACCAACTTTCTGTGCCTTCTGTGCCTATTATGACGACATCAGCATCTGTACTACGTATAACCTTTTCGAGTTCAGGCTGTTCATTACAAACACTTCTTCAGTTAACTACTAGAACTTTTAATGTTCGAGATTATTTTAAGCTACCCCTAATACGCGGCGATAAATTTATTTGGGCTGTCCGTAAGTGAATATCCTGTTCTGGGTCATCTTCCCTCAGCCTTTATTCACTCCACACGGCCCCTGCCACCCGTATAGCCGATTCACGTGTGTAGTGCACACCTGATCTATCCAAGGTTTCCCTACATGACTCAATCTCAGGGCGAAGATCGAGGAATGTGCAGCCATGACTATCACAGAAACGCCGTAGTCTCTGGTTCAGTCCCTCAACACGGTTCGGAACCTGAGGTCCACAGTCAGTTATATCGACAATACTGCAGATATTTAGCTCAGCCGAAATCTTGCGGCCAATGGCCACAGAGTTCAATCTTTCTGCAAGTCTCCCAAAGAAAGAGAGGATAACCTCCAACCCTAGGTTTTAAGCATCATTGGTGCCGACATGGGCCACAATCCGCAGCTGGCTACATGCCTTCCCGGCGTATTATAGCAAGTCCAACCATAATTAATTCTTTACCGCGATGCATTGTTTAATTAAGTAACTAATAATAACCACTTTCATCAGCATGCGGCGTGACGAAGTATAACGTTACTAATATTAATCCAATCCTCATACTGTAGTCTGTATGGAGCGACGCTAGCAACTACGCTACGGGTTCGGTGGGAAAGTTTAGTACAAATTATGCTTTAATCTGGACAGCAAAATTCCAACTCTTAAAAAAAAAAAAAAACAGTTTTAAATACTGTAGTTAACAATAACAATAAGAGGTCAGTTTGGTCATGCGAGTTACGTTTTGACGTCACGCAACTGAGTAGTACTTCTTCACGGTGTCCAAAGATCAAAGTGAAGTAGGGCGCGGCCATCTTTGGCCAAACAATCATACGCAAAGTCCTTATAATGTTTCATATTAAATTGAGAACCAAATATAAAGAAAATTATGTTTAAACATAAATGTTAATCACTAAGTGCTCCACTACATTCGTTTGTTATTGTTATATTCTTTTTGAATAGTTGTGACTGTTACAACAAGCTAAAAACGATGGTTAAATATTTTGATAATATCTTAATGTTAATTATTAAGATTCTCGGCTATCTTTGAATGTTTTCGCTACATTCGTTGCCATCGCTGTTACTGCAAATTATGTTGGAAGGCAACGTATTTATGCTACTGTACGGGCTTAATATGTTTTAAATTTAAATTGCAAACTAACTATTCGTTTAAATCTACGACCGTGAATCTTCTATTTGCGTATTTTATAGATATCCCGTTTTGGCCGGAAGCAACTAAAGAGAAATCGTTTTTAAAACAAGAATCGATTTAGCGCGAATACAAACATTTCACGATAGCTGAAAAGTTTCAAACCACCATTTCTGACTGACATTTAAAAAAGTAGTAGTATTTTAAAACAGTTTTCACAGAATATGAGTCACGCATCTTACCAGATATAGCTAAAGCGAATTAAAGGGACCTGAAATTTTAAAATAGTTGAATTATTGAATTTCAGAACAGGAAGTAAAATTTGTCTGCTTTGTACCATCGTCGCAGTATTAGAACCAGTTGTTCTTTTTTTTTTTTTTTGAGGAGCCTTTTTTTCAGATTGGGTCAAGAAGTTCACAGTCGTTTAACATTGCCTGACAAAGGCACAGAACACGAACTTAAGTTTAATAACAGCAAACGAATTACTGCACCGAAGAAAGGCAATAAACTCAATCTCTTAAGGTTGAATTTTTGTAGATTATATACAAAAAATGAGGAGAGATAGCGAAGCAACGGCTTGTATGGAAGGCGGTTTCTGAAGAAACAGCGGCTGTTAGAGGTACCTCGGTCGAGGGTCGCTATTGAATTATACAACTGAATAAGCTGGCTGGGAGAACAGGAGATCTCCGTGCAATCTGCACACGGCAATGACATTACCAATTTAACAAGTGCTCAACTATTAAACAGATACTGCAGGCCGGGGTAGCGACAAGATGGATGGCAAGCGGTATGACTGGGGAGTAAGGGACCCGGTAAAATTTTAGTTATAAAATTAATGTGCGATTCTCAATAGCCAGAAAAAAGATTTGGCGTGCCAGCAATGAATTGTGAAGTCGAGAAACTGTCATTAATATAAGCTGAAGCCATTTATTTTTGGCACTATGTCAGTCTCTCTATGAGAATTTGCTACCAGATTTTCTGGAATGGCGTTGATTTGATTTCATGGGATCAGATTTTAACGACTATGTGTATTTAGCTGTTATGTTACGGATTGTACATATGATCAGAGATGTGCTGCGAAAGAGACAATTCTGGCCATATTCAGGCAACATATTAAGAAGCTAATCTTCCATTGTGGCTGAGAATATTACGATTCTCAGTAAAATGTTTAATAAATATGCTGATTAATAAATATTGTTTAAAATTCTAAGAAAATTAAGGTGCACAATTACAGAATGCAATATTTGTATTGAGAGGACCTGATTATTATAATTTCATTGTGATATACAGAAACGTTTTCAGTAGGTTCAGACCAGCCACTGAAAAGCTCAATATTTGGAGGCTGGCTTTGGCTTTTCCGACGTGTTTGGATTTCCTCGGAGTTCAGTTCCTGTTGTGCCTTGTCGACTAGCTTGAGTTTCTGCGTGACGATAATTCTGATGCTTTGTCGGGAAGTTCCAGATCGAACATTCGAGGCGTAATCTTACTGAAGTGTCAGTCTGTAGCACACTGTTTCGGAACTCGAACGCTTCACTTCGGTATCAAAACCGATAAAGCTGTTTTAGCGTTGGAATTGGTGTAATTGTCACTGTTGCATGAAAAAAAGAGGCGATGTCTGCTCTGTACGAGTAAAGGGGGAGTACAGGTCACACGGAATTCCATACAAGTCATAGAAAACAATCTTATTTTTTAATTTAATTTTACATCTTTGTCTTTACAAGTGGCAGATGTTAGTTAAATGAAACTCCGATAATACTTGAGGCGGTTGTTTACTATGAGCAATCAACCCGCTTTACAATACCCAGCCAATCTGCACGAACACGTATTGAGTCTTCAGAGGCGAGAGATACCTGGTTTGTGGAGGTTACCTGCAACATAGCGTTTCATAGTGAGACAATACATGATGCGTTCCTCAAGGAAGTGTAATAGGACCACTTCTTTTCTTAATTTTTATAAACGATCTCGGTGACAACGTTAATTGCAGGTTGCGATTTTTTGCTGATGATGCACTTATTTATAGGGAAGTGGGGTGCTCTGACGATTGCTTAGAAATACAGCGCGATCTGGATGTTATTTCGGAATGGTTCCGTAAATGGCAGCTTACACTTAACTGTAAAAAGTGCAAGGCAATGCAAATAAGTAATAAAAAGACCCCGGTTGCTCACGAGTACAAACTTAACAATTCAGTTGTTGACACGGTCGATTCCCTGAAGTATCTAGGCGTAACAGTACAAAGCAACATGAAATGGGACTTGCACATAACTTCAATCGTAGGCAAAGCTAATTCAAAACTACGTTTTATAGGTCGTATTTTGAGAAGCTGCAATGCTCATACAAAGGAAATAGCGTACAAAACACTAGTGCGTCCGCATTTGGAATACTGTTGTGCAATTTGGGATCCGTATCGCAAGGGATTGATTGACACGTTAGAGAAAGTACAGAGGAGAGCAGCTCGATTCGTGACCGCTAGTTACAATCCTTATGTAATGTCATAGAGCTGATACGTGGGTTAGGCTGAGATTGTTTGGCGGACAGACGACGTCGTTTTCGTTTAAATTTGTTGGAGAAAATGCGAAAATCTCTAATTTACGAGTGTAACGAAATACTTCTTCCGCCAACCTACTTAGGTCGCAATGACAGGAGGGATAAGATTCGAGAGATAAGATGCCGTACTGATACATTTATGTATTCTTTCTTTCCTCGTTCTGTTCGGGATTGGAATGCTCTAAAATACGATTGGTGCTTAGCACCCTCTGCCACCCACAGTAATTGTGAATCGCAGAGTATAGATGTAGATGTAGATGCCAAGAAAGGCGTTGTATTATGTTTTGATTAATTACCAGTTCTTCATAACAGATACCTTGTTTCTAATCCACTACCTGACACAATCGTAAAACTGTATTAAAAAAGTTCTTATTCCCCTCTGTCGGGTGAATGTGGTCAACTGCCGACTACGAGTCTTAAATGAAACTTCTAAGTCCTGCTTTCGTGGCTTACTTCTATTTCTGTCCCTTAACTTCGTGCTCGTCGACCATAGTTGGACTCAGTCATTATTTAGACGATTTTAAAGTTTTCATTACTAATTTATTAACAGTTGGTAGGCATAATGTAAATGGTATTTCACGTTATTTCATCATTGCAGCACTCGCAACTGTTGTCGCAAAAACGTGCCGAGCCTAACACCAAACTTTTTCTTATTAAATCATTTCAGAGAGAGCCCTCTTACATATTAATATAGATGCAGATAATGGAAATGGGGCTTGATACATAAACTTCACCATGCTTTTTTGCTAAAAATCACGTACACTCTATCAACTGTTAGTCGGATGTTATCTAAAGATACGTAATTATACTACTTTATATGATACTGTTTATTCTTTGAGAATCAAAAAATTCCTAACCACTCTAACTCGTCAGCTTTGATGCACTATAGCCATCTATAGGGTTTGGAGAAAGAACCGATATATGGCCTTAGGATAGAGTCACATTCCTTTAGTACTGTTTTAATCAGATATAAATTTTCTACTCTATCCCCACCTCAGGTAACGTGATGAAATTTTCCTCATTTTATAAATTAGACACATATTGAACTCTCACCATTCATACCGTGGTTTAGTAAATTTTACTGTATTTAAATCGAATGCCTGTAAATTTATATGGAAAGGTTCATTACGATATTTATTGTTATTTATCATAACAAAGGAATGCATAGGATCGTCATATATAACAATATCAAGCTATAGATTTGTATCAAGAGCTTCGTTTTATGTATCTGCTTTGTTAATTCTTAGTCAAGCTCCTACATTTTTAAATGTTTTAATCAGATGCGAATTGTAATGGATGGAAAGAATGGTGCTTTAAAAAGTTAAAGTTTTTATTAGGCAAAAATCCAGTTTGCTCCCTTCCTTGTTCATTTCTTCCACAAATGAACACCTTCTTATGTTGGAACCTGACCACAACAACCTACATTAAGAGATTATTACACAAATATTAAAATTTTATAAATTATAACTTTTCACAACAAGAAAAAATCTGCAAAAGCAAGCAGAGAAACCGCTTTGAGGCCATCTTACGTAGTTGTCGTGCAGAGAGATTTAATTATGAAGCTACTTCATGCATCAGAATGTAAATTGATTTTCAAGTTATTGAGTTTACTGCTTACCTATGATGCAAAAAGGCCTCCTGAGGAATTTAAGTCGCCCGAGGGCTCCTTGATACCTAGATCTACATCCTGAGGACCACAGCCTGAAACAAACACAAAATTATCACTCTCTCACAGCAGGGTATTCGTTTTAATTGACATTGAAGCAATATATTTGTAAGATATACAATCACTCAGAAGAGACATAAAAAGTTTGCAAAGTAAGTGAGATGAAAGTTTGAAAAACAGTTATCTACAACATGTAATGCATCAAAATAGAAAAGCATTATAGCCGGTGAATGGCTCGGGCTAGTAAAGTTAAATTGCACATTACTAATTTCAAGACAGACGAAATTCAATCGGGATCTGGCCGTGCGGTCGAGTTCATTAAGGCAGTCTAGTTCTCGACCGGAGAGAACTATGAGTCCCAGTTACGAGCTGGTGCCCCGTATGTGCTGATTACTAAGTTCAAGGGTTTCTTCGTATCCGTCTACTCTAGACCATGGATGGCCAACCCGCCGTTGTTCAATTTGAGGCCCGCGGAGCTGGGTCATTATATACATAATCTTTAAGTTACAACATTGGTATCAAAAACTACAACACTGAGTACCACTCCTTTTGACTTCAACGCATTAAAATAATTATATTTTAAATACTTCATTAAATACGCATGTTACATTTTTAATGATTTCTTTTCTCTCATAAAAATATTCAAGTATGTTTTTTCTTCCAAGAACGTAGTTCTTGCAGCCCGATAGAAAATTCTATTTCTAAAATTTGAGCTGGCTGCTGAAAAGGTTGGCCACCACTGGTCTAGCCGAATGCCACACTGCTCCCCAATCGGAACCTCATAAATTGCACACTTCACAAACAAAATTTGTATTTGTCGAATCATGTTACACGTTTTCCACATGGGCGACGGGTATTTTATTCCATATTATTCATTTTCCCAAACCATCTACAATTTTTGTGAAAATCCAACTGGTAAATAGACTGGTCCCAACCTTACCTAAAAACGAACTCTGAGGATAAGTGAAAGACGCTAGGAAAAAGATCAAATAATTACAGGATTCATTTTTAAATTGATATCTATTGTATTTCTCTTAGTACGATGGTTCCAGTAATTTTGCAGATGACAGAGAGATGCAAGGGTTGCAGCTTTGTGATTGTATATACCAGGCTACAGAAGACATCGCTCATATTGTATTTTCATGCAAAAAAAAAAAAAAACCGCCCCTGCATACCTAAACGAACATGAAGGAGCGTTCCATACAGTCATGAGAATCAAAAGTTCAATCACAATAATGTTTACAAAACATTATTATTTTTCTTTTGATGTAATAAAAGAAAAAATAAATATTTGTATGATTTCCTCTCCATAATCATTCTCCATAGCGCCCAAGTCTAAATGAATTTTTTTTTTGCAATAGTAATTCTTTTTCCGGTAGGAATTTACAGCTCATTGAATACGAGATCATTAGAAGACCAGGGGCTAGGAATCAACCTGTTGAAAGAACTATCTCTGCATTCATCTGAAGCGTTTTTGGGAAACAATGGGAATCTGAATTCTAAATGGCCGGACGAGGATCGAACAAGTGTCCTTCCACATGCCAGGCCCGATTGTTAACAATTAATTTTATTTATTTACTAATTTAATTGATATGGAGCGCACGCTTCGGTGGGAATTTTCCTACATACCCATTTTTCCCCCTTTCCTGTACCCACATACTTTTGCTACGAGTGCCGATTTTTTCCTTCCATGCATTAGTTTTAATAACACGAATAACTTTGTCCCACTAGGATCGGTTAGTAATCTTCCCTTTCACGCCATAGGTTTTGATTTCAGTCCATTATACACTGAAGAGCCAAAGAAACTGGTACGGGCATGCCAATGCAAACACAGAGATATGTAAACACTCAGAGTACGGCGCTGCGGTCGGCAACGCCTGTATAAGACAACAGGTGTCTGGCGCAGGCGCTAGATAGGTTACTGCTGCTTCAATGCCAGGTTATCACGATTTAAGTGAGTTTGAACGTGGTGTTATAGTCGGCGCATGAGAGATGGGACTCAGTATCTCCGAGGTAGCGATGAGGTGGGGATTTTCCCGTACCAGCATTTCAAGAGTGCACCATGAATCGGGAATCTGGTAAAACATCAAATCTCCGACATCGCTGCGGCCGGATAAAAATCCTGCAAGAACGGACCAACGACGATTGAAGAGAATCGTTCAAGGTGACAGAAGTGCAACCCTTCCGCAAGTTGCTGCGGATTTCAATGCTGGGCCATCAACAAGTGTCATCGTGTGAACCATTCAACTAAACATCATCGATTTTGGCTTTCGGAGCCGAAGACCCACTCGTGTACCCTTGCTGAGTGCACGACACAAAGCTTTATTCCTCGCCGGGGCCAGTCAACATCGACATTGGACTGTTGATGATTGGAAACATGTTGCCTGGTCTGACGAGTCTCGTTTCCTATTGTATCGAGCGGATGGACGGGTACGGGTATGGAGATGACCTCATGAATTCATGGACCCGGCATGTCAACAGGTGGAGGCCCTGTAGTGGTGTGGTTCGTGTGCGGTTGGAGTGACATGGGGCCCCTGATACGTCTAGATACAACTCTGACAGGTGACACGTACGTACGCATCCTGGCTGATCACCTGCATCCATTCATGTCCATTGTGCATTCCGACGGACTTGGGCAATTTCAGCAGGGCAATGCGACACCCCACACGTCCAGAATAGCTACAGAGTGGCTTCAGGAACACTCTTCTGAGTTTAAACACCTCCACTGGCCACCAAACTCCTCATTCTTGAATTTTATTGAGCATATCTGGGATACGTTGCAACGTGCCATTCAGAAGAGATATTCACACCCTCGTGCTGTTACGGATTTATGGACAACCCCGAAGGATGCATGGTGTCAATGCCCTCCAGCACTACTTCAGACATTAGTCGAGTCCATGCCACGTCGTGTTGCGGCACTTCTGTGTGCTCGCGGGGGCTCTACACGATATTTGGCAGGTGTACCAGTTTCTTTGGCTCTTCAGTGTACATCCTCTGTTGATTGTATGGTATCTAGGTTATCATCCTCTTAAAATAACCGAAGCATTGATTTACTCTGCTTTTAAAATTTGATTATTTCTATTGCGAACCTAGATGATAACGTCAGTCATTCTGCAAGTCATTTATTTTCAAGGAAATAAACTTATAAAATTTCTGGAGTGGATATTATAATATATTTGAATTTCATTAAGCAGCTTCAATTTATTTTCAACTGAGCAGGATATACTGAAAAAAGCCTTAAAATCCACGTTGATTTCATAATACCTACTATTAGATTCGTCATAAGGATGGTCTCCGATGATGATGTGCCAGATATTTCTCTTAATTCTGTTCGACGAAAGAGGGATTTAGTTTCCTGACCCATGCTGGCCTCTTTGGCTTCCGATCGGAACCGCAAATACAGTGGGAACGAGCCACCTGTAGCGTTATGACTGCCCAGGTTAAGCTTGGCACCGAAGAGAGCCCCCACAGGCCAGAGGGAAACTGGGCACAATGGGAGACAAATTGCTAAACGAATAAGTTGCCAGTAACTCGGAAATAAATTACAACCTAACATGACGAGCTGGCCAGAGCAGCTTTAAGTTTAGGATCAACTATTCGTAGACAGCCAAGTTATTAGTGCTGAGACAAACACAGAAAAATCTGTAATTGAAATTGCCCATAGGCTGCAACCATGACTCAGGTGTATTTCTACTGGGATGTTTCCACAGCACCAAGAAAACAGATCAATGTTATTTGCAGCACGTTAATGAACATGGGGACTTTCAACGAGAAAAATTACCGAGGGTTATGATTTGTTTCAGGTGTTTACTGAACAGAATACAACTGACACTCCGTGTTGCAGTTTAAGATGCGTGGAATTTAGTTTTTATTTATAACTTGCTGTTGCGTTCAACTTCGCTCAGGCGCCGCGTTAATGTACGGACCTCACTCTTAAACCGACAATGTCACAGCTGTAACGGAATGACGAAACTGGTTCATCCCGTACAATTTTTATTATTAATATAAAATGCAAGCAGTGAAAGGGAGAATTTTGCTAGGGTCGGATTTTCGTGGCTACGGCGGACGAGCGAGGGGTCGGAAGTTCCACGTGCGGCATTCCGGACAGGCTGACACCAGGGTCAGAGTCGCGAGCAATAAACAGCCACTTTGTTTCTGTAGGACTCGCTGCTCCGGAATATACGAAAGAAGGTGGTTGACCAGCCGCTGATTTTTAGCAACCACCAGGATTTTCGGAGGCTCACGTTCCGAATGTTTCCGATTACTCACAACTCACCAGGAAACGATTCTAAACAATGAAATCACGTTTGAGGAACAGGGTGCCTTACAGAACCAATCGCCTGTGTCAAAACCCCTGAACGTTTTCTAATTTCTGTTAATTAATCCCTATGTCGCGAGTACGCTGAAGAAGAGGAGTTTGGAAGAAGATCGTGGGATACGCGGCTAGCAGGAAATGGCCAAGGACGGGATTCGGGATACTGCACCATGCCTCCCGAGTGAGGGGACAAAACACTTGGTGCCAGATCTTCAACGTGAGTGGGTACTCATTCAATACCAAGCTTCCGGAGAAGGAAGGATGGGGTGCCTGGTAATTTACAGATGTACGTAAGTATAACGATGGGCAGATGCCGAAGCATTCTACACACTTCACGGTAATTGAACTACGAACACAACAGTGTGTACTTCGCCAAGACATTGCGCGTACCTCGGTAACGGTCGTGATAGGTTAAGAGTTTCGCCTCCGATGAACTAAGGTAATGTTTGTTTACAAGTCGTGAGCTATTTAAAAGTTTTATATTGAAAGATGGACAAACTTTTGTGAACTTTCAATCACCATATTTGGTGAGCAATGTAAAAATACCCTGGCGCCCTCATAAATCACCCTAATGTAAATTCTTTTAATGTTGCATCCGATCATTGGAAACGTAAAGATCGGTCTCTGTTGCATAAAGGAAAAATCAGATTGATGAAATGAGGAATTTTTGTTATTTGTTGTAAAGTTTTATTATGTTGATTTTGTTTCATTTATATTTAGTATTTCCTTAGTAATATTTTTTTGGTTTATGTAAGACGAGGCAGTGCTTTGTGTTTGATCTGAAACTCCTTGTATCATTTATAAAATTAAATACCGCTCTGTCTGTAAGCCGTGAAGAGTACACAATAAACGGCAACTTATGGCATTTTTAAACTGATGAAAAGGACAATATTGTTTCTCCCTGTTTCATAGAAACTTTTGTCATAATTTAAGATTTGAAGGTAATTTTAAATTATAAAATAGCAAACATATTAATTCCCGAATCAGCTAATGTAGTAATGGGGTTTTATACAAAAAGAACAACCAAACCCCTCCTATACAAAACCCGTTTCACTACACAGTCAATAACAGCAGCGATTAAAAATACAGAGAAGAACTAATACGCTGTTGCTCCTAACCTGAACAAACGATAATAATTTCGACTGCCAGAAGTAGCCTACTAACTCCGAACAGTGGTTTCTCGTGAAAACGGATACTACTTTGCTAATATTTATATCTCAAATTTCTCAGCTATCAGACTTCATATTAAATATGCTATTTTACCTCCGGGACTACGGACTGTCACTTATTGGAATGCGTAATAAAATCAGATTGTGAATCGCGTTAACCGGAAAATTGACATTAATTTGTGTCAAATTTTATAAGAAATTTCTCAACTATCCTACTTCACATTAAAATAATACATACCGTATGTTAATCCACACAGCATGGGCAGCAATTATCATTCAGACAGTATTACAGTCAACGAAACTTTATTTCTCTCTCGCAGTCGAATATCTTAAATTGGGAAATAAGATGTGAATAATGTTTATAGCCACACGGTAATGTCAGTAAAATGAACTCCTGTTTAAACATGCCAACTGTGTCTTTTTATGTATGGCACGAGAACTAGAACCTAAGATCGGTTAATATCAAGTATAATTTAGACCAGGTAGATTTGCACAGAACAAATCGTAAATCTAAAGATTATTCTAAAAAAATACAAGAATTTGTAGCAACAGTTTAATTTGTACTTTTGACTATTCGTCAAAATCTCGGTAGATCGCGTGTGACTATCCCAAGTGCAAATAGACTGAGGGTTAGATTACAAAACTCTTGATTTAATAAAACAACACTAACAGATACAAAATCAAAAATAAAATTCTTCATAAAATATTGGATTTCTTCATCATTAAAACAACAGTAAAACAAGAAGACGAACTCTCTCCATAATTATTTAACTACGGCCTCAAAAAGTAGTATAAGAATGGCGGAAACAAAAATTAGTCCTTAAAATTAACCATCCAATCACATTAGGCAGAAAAAGATAGGTTGCTTGGTATTTATCAGTCTTAACGCGTGACATTGCAATAGTCCAATACTGGATCTAACTCTTGAAGGAAACAGCGGAGAAAGTTTGAAAACAGATTTCATTTGATAAAACCAAATTTGTAGCCTGAAATAAAAACCAATATACATGGAACCAAATATATTACAATTAAATGATCAAGTATCTCGCCAAACAAAACCAAGAAAAAGGAACTGAAATGAAATTAGACGATAAAAGGTGGAAATAGCGTACTCCTGGATACAAAAAATGTCCAAGTAGTAAAACATTTCCATAAACACAAAAGGAAACATTACGATATATTCATTATACCAGAACGTCTCTGCGTATCGGAAACACTCAATTTGAACAGGAAAATAGATACAGCAAATATTGGGAGAGAATCGGACAAAAAATTATAACGAAACTTTTGGGCTCAAAACTCAAAGGAAACCAGTACACACTCGTAACTAGGAAATCTTACAATATACAGACATTCACAGAGATATTGGGAAATACATACTAAAATTTCATGGGAATGTCCAAATAATGAACCATTACAGACTTACAAGATAAATAGTTGAATTCATTGGAAAACAAAGTAAAGCAGTATCGGATACAGTCAAATGGATTGGGGAAATAAAAATAATAAAAAAAAAAAATCAGATTAGCCGGAATAACTACAAAGGACCTCGAAACCATGCAGACATTAAGCTTTAAAATTCACAACTAGCAAGTTGACCTGGAGGAAAGATCGAGCAAAAAAGCAGAACAACATGGTCCGATGAGAGGAAAGAAACCCACAAGAAGCGTATAAAGAAAATGTGGATGCAATGAAAGCAAATAAATGCTTCTATATACTTTGTGTAGTTCTAATAGGCTTATCCGCAAATAATCTTATATCTTATATATATATATATAAAAATAGACGTGTTTTTTCCTATATTTCACTTTTCAGCCACCACTACCTAGCACAGATCACTGATGATTGTGGGTGGAAGTAGCATGGAGTTTCCTGTCGTGCACAACGTTGGCCGAATGCCGATAGCTGTGGGGATGTGGGAGATATAATGATTAAAGTTGGTTAGTGCAGGGCGTTTTCATATTTCGACCAAAAATTCGTATCTCCGTATACTTCTCTTTCCTGCCACAACTACATAACATAGACCTTTGGTGTTTGTGTGTGGAAGTAGAATCGTCTTTCCTGTCGTGCACTATGGTTGTTAGATGTCGGTAGCTATGGGGGTGTGGGAGATATGGGGGTTGAAAGTGGTCGACCTGTGGCAATTTCATACTTCTGCAAAAGACAAAAGTGTCATGGTGTATCACTTTTCAGCGAAAATTATAGATCACAGATAACTGGCGTTTGTGTGTAGTAGTAGCACAGAGTCACCTTTCGATCACAACAGCGGCCGAATTTCAGAAACTGTGGTACTGTGGTAGATATGGTGGTTGTAAGTGGCCGACCAAGGATATTTTCGTATTTCGACTGTCTCCGCATATGTCACTTTTCTGCCACAACTACATAGCATAGAGCATTGGTGTTTGTGTTTGGTATTAGAATCGTATCTCATGTAGTGCACTATGGTTGTTAGATGTCGGTAGCTATGGGGGTGTGGGAGAAATGGGGGTTGAAAGTGGTCGACCTGTGTCAATTTCGTTCTTCTGCCAAAGACAAAACTGTCATGGTGTATCACTTTTCAGCGAAAACTATAGATCACAGATAACTGGCGTTTGTGTGTAGTAGTGGCACAGAGTCACCTTTCGATCACAACAGCGGCTGAATTTCAGAAACTGTGGTACTGTGGTAGATATGGTGGTTGTAAGTGGCCGACCAAGGATATTTTCGTATTTCGACTGTCTCCGCATATGTCACTTTTCTGCCACAACTACATAGCATAGAGCATTGGTGTTTGTGTTTGGTAGTAGAATCGTATCTCATATAGTGCACTATGGTTGTTAGATTTCGGTAGCTATGGTGGTGTGGGAGATATGGGGTTTGAAAGTGGTCGTCGTGTGGCAATTTCATATTTCTGCCAAAGACAAAAGTGTCATGGTGCATCACTTTTCAGCGAAAACTATATATCACAGATCTCTGGCGTTTGTGTGGTAGTAACACAGAGTCACCTTTAGATCACAACAGCGGCCGAATTTCAGAAACTGTGGTTGTGTGGGAGATATGGTGGTTGTAAGTGGCCGACCAAGGATATTTTCGTATTTCGACGAAAGGTATGTGTCTCCGCAGATTTCACTTTTCTGCCACGACTACATAGCATAGAGCATTGGTGTTTATGTGTGGTAGTAGAATCGTGTCTGTTGTCATGCACTATGGTTGTTAGATGTCTGTAGCTATGGGGGTGTGGAAGATATGGGGGATGAAAATGGTCGACCTGCGGCAATTTCATATTTCTGCCAAAGACGCATGTGTCACGGTGTATCACTTTTAGGTGAAAACTATCAATCGCAGATCACTGGCGTTTTGTGTGTGGTAGTAACACAGTGTCTCCCATCGATCACAACGTTGACCGAAATTCGGTAACTGTGGGAGTGTGTGAGATATGGTGTTTGAAATTGGTCGATCATGAATATTTTCGTATTTCATCCAAAGACTTGTGTGTATCCGTAAATTTTACTTTGCTGCCGGAACTACATAGCGCAGAAGACTGGTATTTGTGTGTGGTAATAGTATCGAGTCTCCCATCGTGCACTATGGTGGTTAGATGTCTATAGCTGTCAATATGAATTCTTTACAATCACGAACGAAGTCGTGGGTACCAGCTAGTAATAATAAAAAAGTGTTGCAGGTATCCGAGAAAGAAAGATAATTCTGAACTTAAATACAGGTTCTGCACAGTGCAAGTTATACGTGAAACTACTACACAGATATTTTTTTTTCTTTTTGCTTATGTCTTTACGCCTCGTTGACTTCGAGGTCTTTAGAGGCGTGAGAGAACTGGTGGAAAGGATTTCTGCCATGGCTTTTGAAGGCAGCATCCCTGCATTCGCCTAGAGTGATTTGGGTGGAACCCATGGAAAACCCAACACTGGCTGTCCAGACGGGGATTCAAACCCGCGTCCTCCACTCAAACCTCTCCAAATTCATCGTGGTCGACGACGCATTCTCAGCACAACGGCGCATCCGTGCTGATGTTCCATACGGCTCTGTGTAGTCAATCTACACAACTGACGTTTCGGCACCAGCAAATGTGAACACCTTCCCGTATGCAGAAAACACGGCATTCTTCACATCAAGCTGCAGCAGAGCCATCGTAACTGACTACTTCAGGAAGCCATGCAACAGGCTAAAGCCTAGGCCAGGCGGTGGTGGATATCCATCAACACCCCCAAACCGAGACGCTCATGAAGACACGACGTTGAAGACGGTATGTAAAGCAACTGCAGTCGGGAAGTAAGACAATCCCCTGAGCTCTAACGTCTTTTTAGATTGGTGTTTCTCTCGACAGAAAGTTGACATAGTGAGCATACACTGATGACGTAAGGTAACACGTCAGTGCATGACTGCAAGCGCTTTACTTGGTGTTCAACCGGAAAAGTCCACTGGCGCCACAGCTAGGAATCACCGTCTTCTGCACTCAGATCAGGTCGGCAATAGATTACGCTTGCCCCGTTTGGGGTACGTAGCCCGTTACCACCTTAAATTGCTACATGAACAGAACAGAAGTCTGAAGAGGGGCCACATCTGCCCCTCCGCTTGCCCAATGACGCTGTCGACGATACGTGGAGAACTCTTCGGATCGCCGATTTTACACATCACTCCGCCAACCCACTGGTCGTCCGATATGAATCAGCCGGTCATTATCACAAGAGGGCAATGATGATGCAACTACCCTTTGGAGATGACAAACCGATCATGAGGCTATGTCATCCCACATTACTGATGGAGGAAATGTCTTAAAACAATAATCTCCTCTCGATCTACTTTGTACCAGTGCCAGGCGAAATATTATTTTTTTACTGTATAATTAAAGGTTTAGGTTGTTTTCTTGAGTGCCCTGTTACTGGCGGGCCTACTTCATGCGGATTGAGGAAGTTCCATAGCTCGCGATCTGTGCAAAATTGACTAGACTGTTGTTACTCGGAATATTATAATGTGAACGATTTTATTATTAATTTTTAATTTTATTCATATTCACTGGCGTTTTACTTCTGATTGTAATTAATTTGGCTGCAAGTAAGGAGTTTTATAAGAAAAAGGACTGGCGAACACAATCCCCAGTGTCACCGCTTAAATAGCACAGTCAATTGAATTACAGCTTATAATTATATTGTAACTATAGGATGTCTCCAATATTGAGATATAACCAAGCTGGTGACTTTCTGCTAACGAGGCGTAAAAGTCAGAACCGAAGGTGCGCGAGTGACCAAACTGGCCAATCTCTGTACAGAAAACATTGAAATTTTGGTGACATGGATGAGTGCGATACTGTTGCATACAAAAGGCTTGATTTTAGAACATGTGATTGCTGTTCTTGAAATTCGGTTCACATATGGCCCAGGAAATGCTACGATATGTTGTTGAAGAAGAGGCTGGAAAGAGGAGGAGAAGAACCGATATTCCAACGCTGGAGACCGGGTGTTATGATCCGAAACATCACGATGCTTGATCGGGGATCATAAGCTGATAGTACACTAGACTGTCAGACTTCGAGCTGAACGTTTTGTAGCCCACTTAAGGTTGTGCGGGCTGACGACTATCTGATTAATCGCTGCGTTGCTGACGACATTGCTGCAATTAAAACGGGAAAGTGCTTTAAAGACTGCTGGGCACAGCGTTTTGCACAAGTCACTGCTCGCCCGTATAGCTCAACCTGTACGCTTTGAGTATAGAGTCCCATCCTCTATCAACTTGTAAAACTGAACTAAGATTCTTACGGCGGAGAGCAAACTTTTACTAACAAGAATGAACTATAGTGCTCACCGCTTTAGAATTAACTTGATGAAGGGAAAATCCAATAACCTTGCGTGCCTAGTTGCATTGTAAAATCATTCTTGTAAGAATTTAATGTCCTTTTATTGCTATTTGGAGGTTATCAACATTTGTAAAGTCACATTAAAATCAGAATGTAATGTTTAATTCGATTTTTAACATTTTGCGGGGTCTCTTGTAGGGAAAGGTGTTGATTTAGAATTTTTCATCGTTTATGAATATACCTAACGTTATATACACATTTGTGTGTTGGCCATTTATGAAATAAATTGGTGAGGTTATGACTCATGTCTGACACGTACGGCTGTTCTTATTAAATTCACACTTATTTCACAATTAATAAAAAATACAATAAGATCAATATTAATTAATTAATTAAAATAAGACCACCCTTTTCTAATACAGGACCCTCAGCAGTAAAAAAATCAGCTACTAAAGACGAATATGCTTTGAGTAACTTGAATAAGAATTTCCAGTCGTACCCTGAAACTTATGCAAGTATAAATTCTACTACAAAGCAACTGGAATCACTTCCATCTCCCTTGATCTTTCTAGCTCAACTCTTTAATTTTTTTCTTATGGCTTTACTCCTCGTCGACGTCGAGGTCATTAGAGGAGGGAAAAGGTGGTGGGGCAAGGAACGGGAAGGAATTCGGCCATGGCCTTTTTAAAGGCATTGGCTGGTGTGGTTTGGGGAAACCAAGGAAAACCCACATCTGCATGCCCGGACGGAAATTCTAATCCTCGTCCTCCCGTTTGCGAGGCCAGAGCGTTACCGCTCAGTGCCTTCTTCATGTTTTTATTACTTATTTTCCCATAGAAGTAGATCTGTTAGGACTAGTACTAATTCTGTCATCCTCCTGCCAATTGAGAAATCATTGCGTAAAATGTTACAAAAGTTCACATTAGCTCCTCCAAAGCAGTGGTTCCTAATTAGTTTTTCCGAGTACCACTTCAAGAAAGTGCTCGACCTGGCGTGCCCCCCATACCTGAAACGATAAAGAATGAAACCATTCTTTATAGAGATTTATTGCAGTAATATAATTCACACACACGGTTTGATTGTATCGAAACATATTTCGGAGTCAGGAATGTTTGCGCAATTGCTTTTTTTTTAACTATCCTATTAGTGATTACCTCAGACAACAGATTACCGCGCGTACCCCTTGAAGCAACCTCACGTACCCCTGGAGGGTACGCGTACCACTAACTGGGAACCACAGCTCTAAACTACTGCTGTCTTTTAGTTCCCATGTAAGATATCCACTTATAATCGCTGATAAAGTCTGGATTCAAGAGCCAATTTTTATCATGCCGGTTAATTCTTCTAGTACTGGCACTAATATCCTAAGACCTCACAAATTAATATTCGAGAATTTACACATTTTTACAGAGAATAGTTCGCCTACAATGTCAAATATTCTGTGATTGCAGGCTTAACTTGATGAAGATAAGAAGTATCTTAGTATTTTCATCAATTTTGCATATGCATACTTCAGTGTAACTGCTGTGGCAATAAGTGATCTCATATCTTCTAATCCCCTTAGTGACTTTATGAGGAAGACTCTAATCTTCGCCACGTAATTTTAAGTTTCACATTGTAGACCGGCCTCGGACATAAGCACTGTAGCATTATTTTACTTTTTTACTGTTCCTAATTTTTTTAAATTCAAAATAATCAATTAATATGCTACGATTTGATGATGACGTTGTCTTGTTAGCAGAACAGACTGAGGATATTGAGAAGTTACTGAATGGCATGAACAAAATACTGAAAGAAGATTTTGCACTGAATATAAATCAGAACAATACAAAAGTGATGAAATGTAGCAGAAATGATACCAATACTAGTAGATTAAATATAAAAATAGGATTGGATGTAATAGGAGAAGTAAGTGAATTCTGCTACTTGGGAGACAAAATTACAACCGATAGCCCAAACAAAATGATGTTTTAAGCAGAATAGCACTAACAAAAAGAGCCTTGATGAAAAAGAGAAATCTTTTAATTTCAGACATTGATCTAGGAATTAGAAAGCACTTTTTAAAACTCTTTGTGTGGAGCACAGCACTTTATGGTAATGATACATTGACTTTAGGAATACCTGGAAGAAGGAAAATCGAAGCATTTGAAATGTGGTGCTACAAAAGAATGATGACAATTAAGTGGACTGACAAATTACGAAATGAACGAGATTTGGAAATGATGGGTGAGGAAAGAAGTTTGTGAAAGCTTACAGAAAGAAGAGACAGGCTGGTAGGTCACATTTTGAGACATGCTGGAATGGTTAATTTGTTAGTAGAGAGAACAGTCGAAGGTAGGAACTGTAGAGGAAGACAGAGATTAGAATATATGAAGCAGATAAATTGAGAACGTGGGTTGTAAGGGATTTGTAGAGGTGAAGAGGTTAGTACAAGATAGGAAGAGATAGTGGATTGCATTAAACCAGTCGAAAGACTGACGACAGCAAAAAAAAAAAGTGTATGAAACAATTTTTGGTTTTCACATTACGGCTTTGCGTTTAGCCGACATCGTGGTACTTGTAGACGAGAAAAAGGGTAGGAAGTAATTCGGTCAATCCCTATTGAAGGTAACATCCCGATATTTGTCTAGAGTGATTTGAGGAAACTACGGGAAAAAATGTTAGTGACCGGACGTGGATTTGAACCGACGTCTTCCCCGATGCCAATCCAGAGCGTTATAGCCCATTAACTACGCTTCGTAATTATTGTTTGGATGTCATAGTTGAATTCCGTTTGTAATAGAGAAACGTTTGGTCGTTAATGTAAGATGAGTTAATTGCAGATTACCAGTACCGGAAACGTACCGCACTGTGGGATACCACTAACTCTACAAACAATACGTCAACGATTAATCAAAACTTCGTGCGCACAGAAATTTAAAGCAGCAAATGGAAATAAAGTGGAATGGACACATGTGATGGTAAAATCATACGATGCAGTAGTTTGTTAAATTATATTTTGTAGTTTCTCAGCTGAGTGTAGCTGTGGATTCATGGTACTGTTAATTAATGGCAGAAGTTGCATCAAATGCAGAAATTCTGAAAACTATATTTTTCTGAAATTAAACTCAGTAATGCCTTAAAAGTAAATGCTGTTTAGCTGATCAGAGCTTTCTTTGCGATCGTTAAATATTAAATTGACCATCGCAACACCATTCAGTAATCATTAGGTAGGGTGTGTGTGTAAGAGCGCGTATAGCACTACAGCAAAGGGGTGTTTAATGGTCATACGAGGGGTAAAGTGCAAGTATTATTCAATACCCTCTGAAGCCAAGGTATGTGGCTTTACAGGAAAGATCAGGTCTCTGGACGAGTGCATCGGATTTAGAAGAAGCTAAATTTTGTATTGAGGAACGAGAGGAGGTTGCTCGATATAGTATCCTGAGTATAAATATCTGAATTCCATGCTAGTTTGTCATTTTGTATGAACACTCGAATCAAATGGTCTAGGCTCAGTGATAATTTCTTTTGTTCTAGCCAGTGAATAGATTTTTTGAACAAGTAAACCAGGAGTACCTTACCGAGCGTAGTGGGTGAGCAGTAACGGTCTGGCCTCGCGTTCGGGTGGACGTGGGTTCGAATCCCCACACGTGATTGCCCAGTCTTTTCCGTCTCTAATGACCACCTCGACGTCGATAAGGCGTAAGGCCATGATAAATGAAAAGTAACATTAAACGTGTTACAGTAACGGCAGCTATTTAGGTTAAAACATTGTAAGACAACTATAAGAGTTACAGAGTGTCGGAATTATCTGATGTATGATATTTTGTAATATTTACTGTTAATAGTCTCCATTAAGAAAAATGTTGTTACATAAACAGGTGGTGGTGTATTATTATCTGACTGATGGAATCATTTGTTGGACAGAGAATCTTTCAGATCATTTTTCAGTTTCACTGAACCTGCCTCCGTTCGACAGTCAGTAAACTAGCCTGCGTATGTTCTCAAAAGTTCTCAGTGGCTCTATTCCAAAATTCTCTTAGCTGACATTAAAATCATTTCCACGGAGGTTTTGGACTTTTTGAACAGTATGCTTGCACTAAGGTAGGTGAAATACGAAGTCGGGATGGTAGATGGTGTCAATATCTTCCTCCGTAAGTTCTGAAGGGCTTAGAAGCTATTTATTCTTTATTGTCGATGTTCTGATTATACTCTGTCCATATCTGAAGAAATATGATATGTACAACATTACTTGTTTCAGAATTAAAGTTATGAGCATTATTTCTAAAAGTTCCATTTCATTAAACAATTGCGGAAAAATGAATTGAAAAATATAATAATTAATTCAGTACTTCATTTTTGACGGGCTAAGAAGCTATTAAGTAAGTAATTAATGAGGCAATACTGACTAACGCTAATTTCATCAGAAGACTTTTATAGGTGCGATACTTCCATCGTAACGAAGAGTTAGTAAAGAATGTTTACTCACCTGTATTTCTTTTGTCACATAAAGTTTCTGAAAGGTATGATTGCGAGGTTACAGCTTGTATGCAAGAGCGAAGATGTGTGAGACTGCCGAACGCTGAGTGTTGATGCTAGCGACGCATACTGGTCGAGGATGGGCAATTCCCTGACATATCGCAGTGGCCCATATAGGCTAACTGCGGCAGTATCCCAAATGTTGTCATCAGAGAGTCCCTCCTGCGTTAGTGGCTGTGTGAACACGGCGTGGGTAAGCCAACACAGGGAGAACGAGCAACGCGCCGAGCACGCTGCAACTCAAACAGCCAACCACGACAATTCAGACGGATTAGTGGGCTACAAGATTATCCCCAAGTGATAACCTGTATGTCTCCGTTCGGTGGGCTGATCACTGGGCGTTACGTTGGACTAATGGTACCCCCAGAGCAGTGCGTTGAACATATGAGATTGTTAGAGCGAGCGAATTCGAACTAGTCGACCAAGGTTCGAACCCCATTATGTAGCATACGACATTTTTTTATTCTAGATAGTGCATCTTGCTATTCGTTTAGCGTGAAGATCATTGAATGTTTTCTGCATGAATAGATCTTAATTAGTTTAATTGTTTTTAGATAAATGAAATTACAAGGAAGAAGAGTATATATATATATATATATATATTAGTCTTTATTGAATAGTGTAATTCACTCCATTATAGCAAATAATAAACAAACAAATTGGAGGAAACGATGAAGCGATAGAAGGTAAAATGAGGTAAGATAAATGGTAGGCTAAAATTGGGAGGAGGAGGCTAGTGTAATGTACTTAAATAAAAAAAGCAAAAAATAAAAAAAACCTGGCTGGGGCGCTTGTATTGTGAATTTAGGACTACGAGTTCGAAATTCGGAGCGACTGGAACTGTTTATTTGAGAATAGAACGTAAAGCTTGAATAAGGACAAAGTAGATTCCTTATAGGGACCTTCTTGGAATTGGGAATAGACGTTAAACTTGTGTAGACGTGTTTTCTATAAATCATTAGCTAACATAGCCACACTTGGAAAAAATTAGTAGCACATTGTTGATTTTAAATTAGTGGCATGTAACCATTGATAAGAGAAGGGATTAAAATTAAACAAAAATAACCGATGTGTGGTGAGTGTTGCTGGTATACTGACTGTATTACTTTTATTATACAACAATTAAGGAAAAGAAGCAAGCAAAGATTTTAGTTACTAAAATTAGTACAATTTTCGTCACTTTTTTTCCGAATCAACAAAACCTATCACACACTCAAATCTTGATAACATTTTAGATCTTTTTATTTGACTTTAGAGCTACAGAAATTATTTAATATATGGCATTTCAGCCACCTAACGCCTATGGTTACTGAAATCATGGGTATGTTGATGGTTAGTCTATCGGTGGAGGGAGGAAGTTAGTTCCGCCAGGGACGAACACGTTATCTGCTCAAAAGCTTTTGTGCCCAAGAATTGGTCTAAACGTCATATAGAGTAAGGGCATATAATGTTTGTCATAGTGATTGCTCTTTAGCTTGCGATTGGGACACTTTGACTCTTCCGTTGTGACTTCATTAAGAGAGGTATTTTAAAAAGAAAATATGGCACTTGACCTATTAGGACGTATAGTCAGCTTCAATGAATTTATGTTGTTACTGTGTTCGTTTCTATCATTTCAAAGTGTGCTTTCGACTATCATAATGAAGGGCAATTCGTACAACACAGAACTTAATTAAAACTACTCATGTCAGACTCAAAATGCTGTTCTTCGGCATGTACAACCCCTACGCTACAAGGAACAGGGAAGACTGTTCCTGAAGTACAAATACATTCTCTCCATTTCTAACTCCCATAAAGAACTTACTACTTACAATACTCACTTGAAACATACTCGACACTAAGCAGTGAAATAGGAACCGAGAAACGTTACCTTCGTAACCTTTGGGCTGAGCACCAAAATAATAAGTTTAAGCCAGCCAGCTGCAATGTATTTTACTCACTGTGTAGTTTTCAATCTTCATTGACGCAACATTTCACAAATTTCGATTGTACAATGATAACAGCAAACTTAGAAAACAAATTAAATTTTGTCTCGTTCCTACTCTTGATTTGAATGTTATTCATATGCGAATTTCACCGATTTTGTCATTAATTCACTCATTCACTCAATGATCATCATAAAAACTTTCCGTAGTCGTTGAAAGCTGAAATTTCATATATAGGTTACATTTTACCTCCAAATTATAGTAAAACTCTGAAACTAGTCAATTTCCGTATACATACCCATTATCTACCCGAAACGTGAAATCACTACCCTAATATATTTATATGAATCAAATTTATATTATAGACAGAGTTTACCAAGTTTTAAATTTGCACCTTTGCTGTTCTTACTTTGGATGTTAGAGAAATTTAAAATTTTTGACCCAATACGACACTGTGTCGTCATAATTCCTTTACACTTCCCGTGGTCCTAGACACACGTAATTCGGCACACATACACTGACGGAAACTAAAAGTGTGGCACCCAGACAGGAATGGCGGAATTTTAGGAAACTTTGTAGATATATCCAGGGTCACACGCAGAAGAAATGATAACGAATTTAAATGGATCAGGTTAAGTTTATTACCTTTAGATACAGTTGTCAGCATAAAATGCGCCCATCTTAGCACCTGGACTTTCGTGGATCCTTGCCCCCAAACTATGACATCAATGGCTGGAATTGTGTGACGTTCTGAAATCACAGCATGGTAAGCCGTTTCTCCTCTACGCCTGCGTATACGTTGTCGATTATCATTTTGCCACAGACTGAATCGAGACTCGTCTCTAAACACAAATGTACGTCATTCACGTGTTCATTTGTGTTTTACATTACAACAGACTAGACGATGCTCGCAATGAAATCAGGTTAATGGAACACATTGCATAGAGGTCAGAGAGTGTAACCCAGTTTCAAGCAACTGGTTTACAGTCGTCCGGGGGGTGACTCTCTCTATAACCACTGCTTGGATCTGGCCTGCAGACACCCGTCTGCTAGCAACAGCTACCCTTACTATTTGGTGATTTTTCACGCGCTGTTGTCCTTCTGTATGACCAACTATAGGAGTACTAGAGCCTTCTTTCATCCACTGCGTAATAATTCTCTGTACTGACATTGCACTATGTCCAATTCTTCGGGAGATTTCACGAAATGATGCACCCGTTGAAAACACGACAATTCTCAAACATCTCTCACAGATAGACATCTGGGAGTGGATGGTCGTCACTATTCGCACTGGCATACTTGGTCAACAAGAACTTGTGGACAAAAAAGTGTCATGTTACACTACATTGTTGACCACTTATACGCTTAAAAAGATAGCAATGTTACACAATAAATAGCCCCGTAATTCTCATTCAATTACATTTAATACTTTAAAATTTTAATCATTTAATACTGTTCCTATGGGGATACTTGGGGCCAAATTTCATTCATTTATCACAATTCCGTCTGGGTGTAGCACTTTTAATTTCCGCCAGTGTATATAGTCTCATCCCCAAATGAAAAGAAAAGTCCAATATTGTTGATGTTCTCCGTAATTTTCTAATGGGAATTCCAAAAGTGAAGCGTTTCGGCACTTATTTGCAGGTTAATTGCTTTGCTCTTGATGAGGCGATATAGCTTAAAAAAAATTAGCATAGAAATCAGAAAGCCAAACTACAGTATCTAATTATATACCTTGTCCCTAAGCTGAATTTGGCAGGAACTAGGAATTAACGTGTGGTGGCAGTTAAATCTACTACAATGCTCGCCCAAGACGCACACCCATTTTTTGCAAAGAGCATTAGATAAAATTCTCCCGGGTAACTACCCAAATGAGTCCATTGATATTATTTCATCAATTTACTCACTCGGTTAATTACTGGAGACAATTTAATCTATATTTAACGCCGAGGAATGCTCCAGTCATAAATAGCATGGTTATTGTTGCTTGAGATCTGTCGAGCTTGCGGCGGGATTAACTGATCATTGATCACCGATGTTTCGACAGCGTAGCGTGCCGTCGTCTGCTGACCGGTGTGAGGGACGCGACTGCCGTGCCGCACCCGCCGGACATGCCCGAGAGATCTTCAAGCAGCAGATTCACCGGGATAACACGTGGTTATTGTTGGTACGGGACAGATGTTGATTGATAAGATTTGATTCCTGAACCATCCTGATCTACCGCCTTTTAAATGAAACCGTCACTTTGGAGTGACGAAGCACAATAACCGATCAACTTACAAAAAGGAAATATTTGGTGGCCGTAACGAATTGGTGACAGGGTTAAAGTTGTAAGATGTTGTTCTGAGGCAAGTCTACACCCTACAGGGTGTATTCACTTTTCTTTCCTAAACAGAATAGTTTCTTTCGGTGTTATTGATTGTTGCTTTAAAATTATGGTAACTTGGCCACTATGCACGCCTTATTTTAGTAAACTAGATAGAAAACCTTCTACCTATATAAATACTTTAAATATGTTTCCTAGTCAATCTTAGAAATAATAATAAAAAAAGATAAGGGTTCCCTCGCAAGCATTTCGGATTTGATACGTCTTAGAATAAACCGTATATATTATGCCTTTCATATTAGTAAAAGTTTCACCAATAACATTTTTATTTTAAATTAATGATCCAAGAATAATTCTGTTTGATAAAGTGAGATATTACACACTGTAAAGTGTAGACTTGGGTTAGAACAATATCTCATAATTTTTTTCCGCTAGCAACAAGAAACTGATTTTACAAAAAAAAAAAAAAAAAAAAAAAAAAAATGTTTTCGGGTGATTACTATTAAACCAAAGAGTGTATTATGTTAATTACTTTGCATCAAATAATTTAGACCTAAAGAATGATATCTTTGTGAAACTGTTGTAAAGTCATTCTAAAGCCTGATTGTTGTGATATCTTCGCTGAATACGTGGTAGTGAACAGGGGCTGTTCACCATTTACGACGCAACAGACCCATTAATTTCGAGAGGTGGCAGTAGTTCACTGAACCGATTTTTTGAGCGGGAGTATACTCTTCATTCTGTTAATTCTAGTATACTGTATAATTTGAAGTACATTATTGTTTCTGGCAGTGAGCGAGAAGCAGCTACCTTGTGCGGAATATATTAGCCAATAAGTGGTCCGACTTGTTTCAAAAATAATCTGCCAGAGAGAGCAGTAGGTAATGTGTATATAAGTTTGAAGGAGCTGTCAGGATAGAAAGTTCTGTCGTAAAAGTTTGCTGCATATATTGAGGTAGAAAGAAATGATTCTGAGTGAGTATTATCAGACAGATCGATAGTTTTATTGCTACGATCGTAAAGTGTATCCAGCAGGCTATATAATTATTCAGTTATTTTACAAAGTGTGTAAATCAAAGAACAACGAAGAGGTTTTTATTTATTTTTGTGATTGAATGAAGTTATCGCCAATTTTTTTTGTCTAATTATTTTCTTATCATTTTTCTATCCTGGAACATTATTATACGGTTTTATCCGTCGCATGTTGCTATGTGGACGCAGATTCGCGTGATAATAGACGAAAATTGGCTCACTTAATTGTAATACATCATGTACTATAAGAATCTATCTAATAAATATAACATAAGCTGTATACTTCTGGTCCCGGATGCAAATCCCAGCAGAATTTTTTAAGAATTGCGCTTGATCTTATGAGCTAAGCCAGGACGTTTGGATTCCATGTTATACTGTAGATCTCAAAGAAAAGGAACTGACCTTACTTCCTCTGACACAATAGCTACGTATGCCTCCTTCGGGAGGATCCAACAAACCCTCGGGTTGTGGACTAAGTGTTTAAGTTGGATCCTACTCCTAATTAAATGCCTAGGATACGAATACCAGAAGGAAATAATCAAATGTTGTGGAATATAGCCAGTTCAGTCCTCAACACTGCAGATGAACGGTCGAACTTGCGATTTTGAAGCGGAAATAATTTTAAAGAGGAAATGTTGTGAAATCGACAAAATGAATTGTTTGTTTTGCTGGGGAAAGTCCAAAATGACGTGGAATAATGAAATTAATTAGGGGGTGAGGTTACAGAAATTACTGATCACAGTTAATGGATTCGCTCAAGGGGGTTAATAGGCGCATTACTGCATTACCGTGCCTCTCAGTGACAGCGTTACGACCCTTCTGTTACCGCTATTAGCCACGCGGTGAACAATGAAACGCAGACATTAACTTAATCAGTTTCCACTGGCACGTGATTTGTAACAGCCATTTAAATTTCATGGCTTGTCTCTAAAATTTTCATGCGTAAATAGGTAGAGCAGGTGTTAATGATGGATTATGCTAATGCACTTTTAGCACCGTGTTTTCAGCACGCTCAGATCGTATGTTTTGTCGCGGCTTTCAACAGCTGCTTGCTGTTTAACATCGAGTACTCCTTCTTTGCTATTTACTATTTGGATTTTAAACAGTGCTGCACATGTATGTCACACGAGTATCCGTATCATATACGCCTCTCCGACTTTGCATAAATAACGATTGTGGAAGAAAAGTTAAAAATAGGATCAGCTTATGCGGACGTTTTACGTTGTTTTACTTTGCTTGCTTGGTAAACATATTTTTTAAAAAAATATATGCATGTATAATAAGGTATGTTTGGCAAAATTTAATCAAGTGACGAACGCCTGACAGAAAATTACACCATACTATGTTGTTAATTCGATGATATCCTTTTCAAGAAGTGTAATATTTCAAATCTAATTATCAACTTTCATTGCTATTAGCATAGTTTTGTTTGTGACATCTCTAGAATTATGTGCTTACACTGGTGAAGGAAATTTAAAAATTTCAATGTGCAATATCGATTAAATTTGGAAGTATCACACTTTCAACATTTGCTGGTGACGTTCCTTCAGCTGAAAGGAATGAAGGTGGGGTAAACTTAGTCAACAAATTTTAAGGAGAGGAATTTTAATACAATTTTAAAATCTGAAAGCATATTAGTTCCTAGTCGAATCTCATGTCGACATGTGTGGGGAGGATTTAAACCCCGAATGGCACGAGTAGTATTACAATAGCCTAACATCTTTATTTCAGTCATGGACGAAATATAATCCTACCAAACAGAAGGAAGTGCAGCCACGCAGTAGCTTTTTCCTAAGCTGTGTCACTATGAAAGATTTCTATAATTATCGCAAAACTGAACTTCTGACACGAACCAAAGAAAGGCACAGTGGACATCAGAAGCCGTTCAATGACTGAAATATTTGAAGTACAGTCTTGCTAACACTCAATTTATTCCTCCTGTACTACTTCCACAATTTGTTTATTAAGAACTAATTTCCGTACTTGTAAATTAGATGAAAAAGATATGCAGCGGGTTCTGTAATATATCTCTCATAGCATTAGCATATCACTATCGTCAAATATCCTGAAAAATATGTACGAGTTATGCCCAACCAATGATTCATCACCAATGAGGGTTAAACATAATTCTACCACCAAATTTATTGTACCGTCTACTGGAACTACTTGTTATAAACATCATTTACAGTCACTATTTCGTTGAGTAACAATATTTACCGTATGTTATCTGTCTCGTATTTAGGACCAAAGTGAGTTAGTCCGAGAAGTATTTTATCGCAAGCAGTGCTGAAGAAGGGAGAGAGTACATTAATCAATTGCAGAATATTTTTACTGCGATCGGCATTGTTCTCGTTCAAGCTCTGTGCAATATCGGCCAAACTATCGCTTGTGATGTAGCTATTGCTTCCTGCTTCCCCCCCCCCCCCTTTTTCTCCTGCAAATTTTTTCGATACTTAATCCATTGGTTGCCATGAAATGGGGATGAAATAAGAGTACGGTAGTAGTTACATGCAATCTACTACATAGCTGCATGTTTTCTGTATTACTCAGCTTCCGTACTAGAAAGATATATCTCACATTATTTTTCCCATTTCTCTTGGAGGTTCTTTTTAAAATATTTTATTGATACTTGGCCTGTTGGCTATAAAGTCAAGATACATTATATTTAGTGCTGTATCTATATATATACATACATACATGCATGCGACCACATTTACATATGCGCATTACACATATATACAAATCACTGTTCATTAAAACTAAACAAAAATTGTTTGAAAGATTGAGTATTAAAGTGGGCTCTACCCGGTTATATTTCTATGTGGTTCTTGTTATGAAGTGCACCATCCTATGGTATATTCCGATATTTTCTAGAGCGAGGAGGTGGCCTACATTAACTGGATAACTTATGTCCCAATGTTCTAGGTCTTTCCAGAAAGTGTCTGTTTCTTGTTTGTAATTATTGCAGCTGAAGAATAGGTGGTTTGTATCAGCCTCGGATTCCCCGTTTGCTAAATTTATTTTGGACAAGTGGCTTCCGAATCTGCCGTGATTGAATTTTAATCTTGATATTATAGTCACAGCTTTTTTGGTGGCATATTGTTTTTGAATCCATAGTGTTGTCGGTATTTGTGGTTGTATGCGTCTGTAGTCTCTTCCCTTGTGTTATTCACTGGATTGCCACATATCGTTCCAGGCCTCAGTTGTTTTGTGTCGAAATAATGATATTAAGTCACTTCCTATTAGAAGTTCCGCTTGGATTTCTGTTTTTGCAGCTAATTTTGCAAGAGAATCCACTCTCGTTTCCAGGAAGCCCGACATGTGCCTTAACCCAGAGAAAGGAGGTCTTTGGAGTTGCCATCAATGTTCTTAAGGAATTTACTGTTGGAGTATTAGCGAAGTAAAATATTGAATACATCCATACGAAAGAAAAATAATTTATATTGCTTAGAAACTGAAGCTGGACCACTGATTTGCTTGATTGACTGATGTAATGAACATTATCAATTCGAATCTGTATTAACACTGTAGAAATAAAGTAATCACTCTGCAATCCACTTTTTACAATAGTAAGTATATTAAAGTATGATGTGTGCCCAAATAACCGGTTGGAATATTGTACTTTTTTAAAATAAAATAAATGGGCAGTGTTAGCTCTTAAATATTTAAATATAATATCTACCAACCGTGCCTGGAGGATGAACAATTATAGATGAGCCCGGCAGTTTGTTGTTTTTGCCTTATCTCTCTTAGACATCAAGGCGATTAGAGGATGGAAGTGACTGGGGACAAAGAACGGGAAGGAATTCGGTTATAGCCTGTTGATAGAACCACCCATGCATTCGCCTGGATTGGTTTGGGGAGATCATGGGAAACCGGTATCTGGAACCCTCATTAAAGCGAATCCAGAGCGTTACAGCTCACCCACCACGCTCGTGTTGCATTCGGAAGGTCACAGGTTTCTTCCCTGGTCGGTCATTCCAGATTCCAGCTTTTCATTGTTTCCCGAAATCACTCCATCCGTATGGCGAAATAGTTTCTCCAAAAAGCAAATTCCTTCCTTCTTCTATTCGGAAAAGTAAAAACTGTTCCGGATTGAAAGCTTTTTTGCCGATATTTGGCTTTCTTCGGAAATCAATAAACTGGTTTTGACGAGGTTTTCAGAGCTTTAAATCTTCGATTCTGAATGAAAATCTGATGCAAGTGTCGTCAAAAAGCTTCATCAGACGGCTGAGCACAAATATTAAATTTATTCTAGCTGTTAAACCTTTTTATCTATGATCCGGTAAACAGTTTTTGACGGGACTTTTACAGTTTGTAACTTTAAGAGCGGGTTTAAAATATAAAATCAATGCTGTCACGCTATCTTAATTGGGGATGGTTTTAAAAATTAAGATCTCATGCAAATATTAACAAAAAAAACATACGATGTTATCCTTACGACATACATCAGTTCTTTTCATAATTAAGTATTTAAATCTCATAGATCAGCGCTTCTCATCCTTCTTCAATCCGAGGGACTAGTAAATTGTCAAAAACAATGTTGCGGATCACAAACATATATGGTCCTAATTTTTTACTTATGTGTATATTATTAACATATTGGACATATTTTACTCTATCATTATAACACTAAAAGTATGTTTTGAATTACTATGAAAATACAGTTATGAAATTGAAAGTGAATTATTAAAAGTGAATTAAATATTGACCGGACCCTTTTGTTTGGTAACCAAACAAATAATAATGTTTCTATAAGTTTGTTACTACACTATATCACCGACCTACATGTTCAAAATACAATGAAAGACACTGGTCCTTACACCTTTTGTTTACCTCACCATTCTCACGTTACCATCCTCAGCCTGTACCGCGGTACTTCACCACTACTACAAGACCCTCAGAAGACGGTTTTTTTACTTAGTCCACTGTCCTTTCCTAACCCTTTAAATGTCAGATTTTTTGCAGGTCACTGAATTAAACCTACTCTTAAAACTCGCTTATGGCCTCATACAGTATGAATACAGTATCTAAACCACCTGTACCACATCACCTATTGAGAAACACTACCATAAAGATTGTGGGAAACACACGGAGTTAAAAATACTATCAGTAACGAGAGCAGTACGTGTTTTAATGATTTTAGAATTTACAAGGCTACAGAAAAACAACCGACAGTTTCTCCATGTCACAGGCAAGAGTTATTAGTGCATAGAGGCAATAACCATACTTACAAAACTGTTGTACTCTTATTCCTGTTTCATTTAATGTCAAAATGTTTCCCGGTTTATGAACATAAATAATGAAGTGTAGTATCCGTGTAAGCTTAATGGTGATGGTCCGATATTCTTTCCTGGCATTTCAGAACATTCCAGCATTGGACCACGGCTAGGTATTATGCAGTAGTTTCGCTTCTAGTAGTCATCTTTGTACTTGATTTTTAGAACAATAACATTAGATTAGGAAAAAAAATATATTTCTATGATAGACGTTGCCTTTGGGTTATAAATTTTAAGACACAGTTGTCAGGATAGAGTGTGAATCAAAACACGCGTCAAACGATTAAAACAAACTTGCACACCTGTTCTTGCACTGGACTGTACTGGAAGAAGAGCAGAGGGATTGGGGTAGGGGTCAGTGGCCGTAGAATGTGTGGAAAATGGCAACCTGTTTTTCCAAAGCCGTAAATCTGCAGACAATCCACCCGAAAGTCCTGCCTGCCTGAATTTTTTATGTCCTAATATCCGGCAAATACCGTCGGGATCTCGCAGCTCCCACAATGAACCACCGTCTACCCCACTTTAGGCTCACATATCCTGCTTAGCCTACGACAAAACTAAGGTGCACTGTCTTACTTTCGTGATTCCATTACCAGAACCTCGCCTTTCCCAGTATTTTCAAATTGTGATTGAAAAATAATCTCTATCGTATACAATAATTTACGTTGTGGGAGCATGCTTGATTATTTCACTTCTGTGCTCATTATAATCGTAACTGCCCTATATCTTTAAAGTATATTCTGAGGATAGTTCCAATCAACAATATTAACTGATAGGAGAAACGTAAGTACGATGCAAATCCTCCAAGAATAATTTTGTTACTGCTGAGAACTGTAATCTTATTTATCTGTCTTCTTCTGTAGAAATTTACGATTGCTCAGGTGGCTTACTCTCTTTATCGCTTTAGAGTTTGTCGATGTAGAGATGATTAGAGACGGGGAAGGACTGGGAGCAAGTAATGGAAAAGAATTCGGCCATGGAATTTTTTAGAGAAACATCCTGGCATTCGCCTGGTGTGATTTTTAAAACAGAAATCTGAATGACCGGACGGGTATTCTAACCCGCGTTCTCCCGAATGCGATGTCAGAGAGTAGCCGGGTCGCCCACCAGACTCTGTCCCGTATGTGAATCAACGTCCTCCCAAATTCCAAGCCCGAGCGTAACCGCTCGTCACATAAGATGACTGACGTATTTCTATCTTTATAGATGGAAACACAGTACTGCAGCATTATTCCCCGATAAACAGCGTGACAACTGTAACCAATGCGTCGGTATATGGGTGATAAGGTGTGAACCCATGACTCTTACCACCAATCTAACCGCACAAAGACAGAATGGTAGAATTTTCGTGGGCTCACAGCTGGACGGAGTCGAAGAAACAGAATGTTTCGAGATCCGGCTCTTGTGTCTTCAGTTTAGCAGTCGAGTTTTCTTCTTGCACAGCTTGCCAAACTGACTTATTTGTTGTAACATATTATCCACATAAAGGTCACTGATGTGTGTTGAGAATGCCAGTTAATTTTGGTTGGTGTGCAGTCGGATGGAGTCATGAAAACTTTACTTTCTTCATCTGGTTGATGAAGACACCACAGCAAGCTGTCGAAATGTTGTGTTTTCATTAATACATCCGGCTCCACACTTCGACGGGAACGTATTCATTCACAATAGAATGCCGGACTGTGATCAAAATAGTATAGAAGTACTATTTTTCCTAGCGTATAAGTACTGACGATGTTTGCCGTTCCCAGTGACGCGTTCAAGGCAGTGTCTGGGGTAATTTAACCGGCTTGCTTTCCCCTAGTCTCCCTGTGAAACGTTAGGCGTTACTACTTGCATGGATGTGTGTTGAGTGTAATGTGCTGGTTGCGTTGTGAATGAATGGCAATTAGTGAAATGAACAGACCAAATATTTGAAAGTCATCCTGAAGAAATCACGAAGGAAATAAGCAAGCTGAAAAAACATAAGGGGGCTGGTGAAGATAATATTTCTACAGATATCTTAAAGACAGCCGGGTGTGACATTGTACCTTATCTTGAAATATCATTTAAATTGAGTCTGGATACTTGATGGTTACCATAATAATGGAAAAGTGCGATAGTAGTACCGGTACATAAAGGAGGGGTGAGAAATAGAGTCGAAAATTACAGGCCAAACAGTTTGACTTCAGTGGTAGGTAAATTAATGGAAAGATTGATATGCAACCACACCAGAAATGTGTGAGGAACGTAAGTGGTTTTCAAGTAGGCAACATGAGTTCAGGCAAGGATATTTATGCGAATCTCAGTTGGTGGGATATATGCAAGATATTTCAGATGAAATGGATAAGGGAGGCCAAATTGATAGTGTAGCACTAGATCTTTCAAAGGCGTTTGACAGAGTAAGCCACAAATGGTAGTAAATAAGGTAAAAACTATTGGAGTGGATGAGAAAGTGATTTGCTGGGTAGAAGAATTTTTAAAAGGTAGAAAACAGAAAGTTAGGGTAGGAAATGCGGTATCAAAGGAAGTGGAAGTAAAAATGGGAGTGCCGCAGGGTAGCGTATTAGGACCATTGCTATTCATTATTCTAATGAATAATTTTGTTGATTGCTTACTATCTGAAATTAGGTTGTTTGCAGATGACATAATGCTGTATAAAAGGATCAAAACGATAGAGGACAGTAAACAGTTTGCAGGGTGATCTGGACAGGATATCTAGTTGGGTTGGTAAACATGGGATGAAGATAAATGCAAAGAAGAGTCAGCTAATTATATACACAAATAAAAAACAAGGTTAATTATGAATATAAGGTGGGGAAGAATTGCTTGCTGAAGACTTGAAATGTAAATATCTTGGCATTACATTTGATAACAAGCTTAACTGGGCAGGACACATTGGATAGGTGGTAGTAAAAGTTTTCAAAATTCTGTACTTGTTGGAGAGAGTGATGAGGGGATGCACGAGAGAAGTAAAGGAATTTTGTTACAAAACTTTGGTCAGACCATTGCTTGAATATGGTAGTGTAGTATGGAACCCACATTTTGAGTATCAAATACAGGAGTTGGAGAAGGTGCAAAGAAGGGCTGCTAGATTTGTTTCTGGAAATTATCGCATAATACAATCAGTGACAGAAATGATAAAGGTGCTTGATTGGGATTCATTGCAAGACAGGAGGAGGACGAGGATGGGAGTGTACAGGGCGTATACTGGCGATGAGGCATGGAAAGATATTGCAGTAGGTATGAAAAGTAGTTCATGGAGGGGAAATGATGACCATCACCTCAAGCTGGCACTCGATTTGAGGAAGATTTTCTTTTTTAGGTAAGGGTGTCAGGGATTGGAATGATTTACCGAGGGGAATGATGAATAACTTCCCCAAAACGTTAAAAGTTAAAATTTGTAGAGGGAAAATGAGTGGGGAGCAGGATAGGAGAATGTTGGGTATGTAGGGAAATTGCCACCGGCGCGTGTGTTCCACCGCAATTAAATTAAATTAAACTCGATGCTGGCCACTGAGATCTCCTACTAAGAAAGACATCAAGGGGCCGCAAACTTAACGACCCCATCGGACGGATGACCAACAACAATGCAGTATGCCCTCACTCCAGGTGCAGGGCTTAGAGGTTTGGGATTTGTTTCAGGTGAATTAGAATTGGACACCATTATCTCCCCTATTATTCCAGCCAGGTCCTAAGGCTGAAAATTTCTTGCACCACTGGTACTAGAATCAGCTAACCCCGTGTCAGGCAGGTGACACCTTTCGGGAAATCGGAACCACGTGGGCCAACCGAACGAGCGTTACTGCACTTCATTCAAATTTGTAACTAGCCGTGCTTGTGTGGCATCAGAAGCAGTACAGTCGGTATTAAAAAGAGTAAGTTAGCATTACGATAACCCAACTGATAGCTACCCTGGAAAAGAAATACGCGGTTATCATTTTATCAAACTGAAGGAAAAATCAGACTTCATGAAAAATCGACTCATGGATTACACAGTGACTAAAACAAATAATAGGGCAATGTTAAATGAAAGGCAAAACTAGTTAAGATGAAACTGGAAATTAAATACGAGAATTTGGAATTAAAATTCAGATTTGAGCCAAGCAGCTTATGATGGAAGAGTCTTCATCAACACATTACCAAGTTGGTGAGCAGTAACTTCTGCTTATAGGAATCGGGAAGAAGAAATTTGTATCCGTGGTTCGGCATTTCAGATTTTGGATTTGTGTATGAAAGTTACCTTTTCGAAGGTATGGTACATTAAGTAAGGATTTAAAAAGGTGTCAATGGATTTCCATCTAAACAGAGAACGTCATTGACAATGATTCGCTGAGTTGAAACTGAGACAGCCAAGACCTTCCTCACGTCTAGCAATTACCTTATCGGGATGAGCTACTGGCTGGGGCACGTGAAGCAAAAGTTTAGAAAATTTCAGAACATGTTTCAGTAATGTTTGCAGAATTTGATGAAGTCGATTTGTTTACGGTAAACAGTGTAATAATTTATAGTTTTCACTGGAAATGACTTTTACTGAAGACAATGAAAGTAGTATAGTGGCTGAAATACTGTTACACTTTTCATAAGAATTTGTGAAGAGGCGAGGTTACCTCCTTCTCTTTACGACGTGATTCCTACTGAGATAACTCTGAAGTATCAAGCAAAAGCCGTTTTAAGGCCATCAGGCTTTTATACGTGCAACATTTTGTTGGAAGTTCAAGTTCAGTGACTCCAAAAGTTGAAGCTGTTTGGTGAGAAAGATCTGGAGCTCATCTGCATATGATATTGCTTGTAAAAGTTGAGTACGTCGTCTTGAATAGCATTGCAAAGTTCTCTTCACGGTAGTTGTGAGCTTACACGGATGAACGACGCATAAAATTCAGGATGATCACAGTCTAAACTATCAACGAGACAAATACTACAATAGAAAGGTTGTTGCCATAATTTTTGTTATCTGTTTAGAACAGGCAAACAGCTAATACAAAATACTGATTTAAAAAAGAGTGAAGCTTTGAATACAAAGCCATAAGAACTATTATAGTTATTATCGCCATGATAGCCATCTGTCAGAGTAAAAAGCAGCTTTGACAATCCGATAACCTTAGTAAAAAAAAAAAAAAAAAAACATGCTGGTACTTAAAAGAATGTCCGTATTTTGTTGTACGTTAGGAATTAGACCTGATAATCACGCCTCACGTTTTTACTCAATATTTTCGTCATCTTATTATAGTATTATCAGAAATTAAGACAAATTTATAAAAGAAGTAGCCTTAAGGTATGGCTAACAGAAATTACCAACAGTACACCTAATTTCCCGTTGCTGCAGGTCAAATAATCAGTTTTTGAATAACATTAAATCTTATCCATAACATAAAGCAAATCTTGGTTTGTTACACTAGTGTTGTTTGCCAATATATATCACAATTTCGCAAGAAAATGAGTAATTATCTTAGCAACATTTTTATTTTGTTCTAAGAGCTTAAGCTTTAACGAAAACTATAATATTCACCAAGAGTGGTGGGTGAACGGTTAACTTTCTGGCCTCGCATTCGGGAGGACGCGGGTTCGAATCCCCGTCCGGGCTTCCAGATTTGGGTTTTCCATGGTTTACCCAAATCACTCCAGGCAAATGCCGGGATGCTTCCTTCAAAAAGGCCATGGCCGAATTCCTTCCCGTTCCTTGTCCCCAGTCCCATGACCTTAGCCGCCGACGAGGCGTAAAGCAATAAGTAAAAAAAAACTGTAATATTCCTTTAGTTGAATGATTTGGTTTGGTTTTATGTTATTCTGGGTAGGGGCAGGGCAATCAAGAAGTAAAAGAAAATAATCATGATGCAACTAAAAATATACGTCCACATAATGGAGAAAGTAATTTGATCCCTACTTATTTATTGAGATTTTTTATGTCCTATCATTTATGGTGAGAGAATTAACAAGAAATTAATTCATTGTGTTAAAGTAGTAGCTCTGTGATGCTGATCTTCAAGAGCGATAAATTTGTTCTAAGGAAGAAAAATATGGCCAACATTAACTCTTGTTTTTAATTTCACCTTTAAGCCTCATCGACGTTGAGTTTATTATCTGAAGGAAAGTATTCGGGAAGGAACGGGAAAAAACTCGACCTTGGATTTTTCAGGGATGCATACCACAATTTCGGAGAACTATGTGAAACAGGGGATTCGAACCCATCCCTTATGTCAGATTCACAAACCAAACTATGTAATACTAGCGTTATTATATCTTGAAACTTCTGTTTACTGTGATCAACTACTCTCCTCGGTTTTCTTTTCTTGTGTGAGTTGCAGCGAAACGATAATGAATGTATTAAAATAGTTTAAATGTTATAGTCAAAGCATGGAGATTAAATGAAGGAAAATATAAAAGTTTGGTAACTGTCTTTGATATCTAGATTTCAGGCTGTGTTCCGAAAGAATAGGCCTGAAAGGGAACGCATCATGTTTCACCCTGTCCCTTCTTTTATCTCTCACCCACAATACGAAACTACTCTCCTCGGTTTTCTTTTCTTGTGTGAGTTGCAGCGAAACGATAATGAATGTATTAAAATAGTTTAAATGTTATAGTCAAAGCATGGAGATTAAATGAAGGAAAATATAAAAGTTTGGTAACTGTGTTTGATATCTAGATTTCAGGCTGTGTTTCGAAAGAATAGGCCTGAAAGGGAACGCATCATGTTTCACCATGTCCCTTCTTTTATCTCTCACCCACAATACAAAACGCTGATCTAAGGCATCCACACATACAATAACATTTACGAACGCTTTTTAAACCGGGAACTACCATAGTTATATCTCTCTGGGAATTCGCTACGTGCTCTAAATAACCATCTAATCTGGAAAACTAGATATATTATATATTTATTACTAAAATCTCTCTCAAGAAAGTCTGGAGATTTCCATCCTCACAGAAACTCTGCAATATTTTTACAGATCGGGGAGGCTGTGGTCAAAATTTGGAAAGTCGGGTGTTTCATAGAAATGTATATGAAATGATTTATAATTTGGATTCTTTTTTTCCTTTAGAAAAAGCAGAGAACTACTTGATCTGATCCGGCCCGCGGACAGATTTTGTCCGGCCATTGTAGACCTTTTTTTTTTTTTTTTTTTCAGTATGGCCCTAAGGCCTAAGGCTGAAAAGTTTGGAGACCCCTGCTCTAAAGGATAATAAGCCTGGGTTTTGTCGGTGAATTTCTTCATATACATCTTCCATTTTTGACGCACCAAAATAAGCTTAGCAGAGGTGCTCAAGCATACTCCGTTCTGCATATTATAATTCGTAACCGCAAATGGGAATAAAGTACACTTACTGACCCATTACGGCACTTTGTTTGTATCGACTCTGTCATTGCGACCAGAATTCGTGGGTAGGAGAAGTATGTCGTTGCAGTCGGAAATGAAACTAGATGATCGCACGTTAGTCAATAACTTCCAGCGGAAATTGCGTTGCGTTTCTGACGAGTTATCCTGGCCCGAGCCAGTAAGTCCACGACTTTTCTGTAAGAACTGTTGACGCTGTTCGAAAAATATTGCTGGTGTTTTCGATGAGAAAATGTGAGACATAATTAATAATCTCCATGAAAGCGATAATGATTTACATAGTGTCGCATAAGTTCATTTCGTGTTGATTATCAAGAATTCATCTTACTGTTCTGCACATTGATTTACTATGCTTTCTCATATATTTATTAGAAACGTTCTATTACTCTTAGTAAAACTCATGGATTGTTAAATGTTTGATAAAGTGATTCTATTACCAACAGCACTCTCTGAGATTGTACTGAAAAAATATCAGCTGCGCTAGAATTCATTTTTTTCCCTTGGTTGGTGACTTTACTATTTTAACTATCTCTGTGCCATTAAAAAAAAGCAATTTAATTCATTAATACAACTGAATTTGTAACATAGCTGCCTAAAATTATTTCCTAATACTGCTGAAATTTTTATCCTGGCATTATAATAATTCATTTTATAACTTGGAATTTAACATGGATAAGTCGATTAATTATGTACATAATTAGATAATTGTACTGTCTCAAAAACAGTTCTTTTGTATGCTATCTGTCCAATTTCCAACCTAAGCCAAGAATTCCCACAAAAATTCTTACTTGATAGTTATTAAGATTTCAATTGATATTAAAACCGAACACCAAATGAAAGTACTACGTACAAGAAAATATTAACACAGTACGGAATTAAATTTCAAGAGGATCTTTGAAATACACAAATATGGAAAGATATAAAGTTTTTTTTTTTTTTTTTGCTGTCGTCAGTCTTTCGACTGGTTTGATGCAATCCTCCATCCTTTCCTATCCTGTGCTAACCTCTTAATTTCTACATACCCCTTACAACCCACGTCCTCAATTATCTGTTTCATATACTCTACAACATTGAAAATGTTTTCACTTAATTGTGGTCACGTGTGAAGTCAGGGTCACATAAACAAAAATGTGCATATACGTCTTAGTGTATAGAATATTTCTCTTGAAAGATTCCACGTAAAATTATGTTTTTGAACGGAAGAATTTTAATTATATTTCTTGCACTATTTGCACAATTTTTTTTCTTTATACTGCATTTAGTATTTTATCTTATCTTGCTACGGAGACAATTCCTGTCCCTTGTTGAAAAGAAGTAAGCGAAAGGTTTACGGTGGTCCCTACACACAGTCAGGGGCACTACGAAAGAGAAAGGGTAATGTACAGAACAGATTTTTACTATCTTATCCGTTGGCTACCTTAGATTTAAGTCAAACTATATAAAATAAAACATCGTCAAAATTTGTTGAGTAGTTTTCGAGTCATGCCGGAAGAAAATACAAACATTCTGGAACAATTCTTTCGTCTTCAGTAATCGCTAATTGGAATAATGTTCTCAAAAATATCTTCAATATAAAGTCCCATCCCTATTAAAGGTAAAAAAAAAAAAAAAAAAAAAAAAAAAAAAAAAAAAAAAAATAAAAAAAAAAAAAAAAAAAAAAAAAAAATGTTTGTATGGTACTTTGTGACATTCTAAATTGTACTGTTGGTAATTCATTAAATTACTAAATTGTAACCAGTTTTGGAAGCCAGTATTAAAATATTAACCTAGAAATACCTAAATCGTAAGAAACTAAAAGTGGTGGTATTAGCGACAGAGCAATGAACTCTGAAGTGACGCTATTAATTTTTCCAAATTATTTATTTATCGCAACAAACTCGTACCAGCAAAACATTTTTCTGAAAATTGTCAGATAACAATATGATATAAAGTGTGAGATAGAGAAAGAAATATGTAACTGGCTGTTAGCTTACCTCAGGCAGAATTCTATACTAAACCAAATTACGACTACGAACTCCATGTAGAAAAGGATGGCTCTCGCGTCTTCCTCGTACTCCTGTATGGTGGAGAAGACGCTCAAGGCGAGGCACGTGAACACCATGCAGAAACTGGAACACATAGAACGGGAAGTTAAGAAAATCACTCATTGTCAGTTAACAATCTTTTAAAGTCTTGTTCATTTTTTTAAAAAAATTACAAGGTAAGAGGAAATAATGGTTGCGTTTGATTGTATGATTTTTTTATTGTTTAATTAAAAAAAAAAAAAAAGCTGTGTAAAGTTTTTTTCTGAAACATTTGTTTCACTAATCCTCGGACCATATCTCTTAAAAACTGGTAATAATCACAAAATCACCCTTGAATTTACAACCCCCGAACATAGCGAGCGTCAACTATAGCAGAATAGTGTTAGATTTAGCTAGTGTTAATATAACTGAACGCCTTGTGTTTGCTGAATCGACATCGTGACATCTTAACTACACTAAAACCTGGCAGTCATTTATACATTTGTTAACGAACTAAGGTTGTAGTACATCTGTTCGGATCATTACTATTACAATTCGTAATTTCTCGATATAGTTGAGACAGTGCGTTTTCAGTTAACAAGATGCTGTAGATGATATTTTGAAAATCAGTCATAATTATATTTTTCTTCGAGTTTATTAATCGTGTTGTTAATGCTGTTAATTCTGTCAAACATTTGAAGGTAGCTAAATACCTACTCCTACAGTTTCAGATGGTATATAAATCGTAGTCTGAAACTGATACACTGAGACAGTTGAAACTTCCTTAGTTCATTATAGGCGCTGACACGCTACATTAAATGTAATCTTAGCTTTTAGAATGATAATCAGAGATTGTATCACCGACAATTGTTCATTAAATATGTTTTTGAACCGATCCCTTCAGGTTTATCGGCTTTAAGAGCGCGCAACAGAGCCTTAATGCGGCAACGATGAAAGAATTGGTCGATGCGATGTGTACGCGCATATGAATACGTGCAGTCGATCGAAAGTTCTTTTGTGCGCTTCCCTAAAGTTCACGTGCATGGAAGAAAGGTGTATCATGATACGAGGCGTTATAACACGCGTGTCGGAGTTGACTCTCGTCAGTGCTACCTGTAGTTACTCTTTATTACTTGCCTTATCGCTGGAAAATAAGTTACTACAGTGATATTCTACAAAGAGAAGCTGAAGGCCCAATGTTGGCTGGGAATTTTTTTTTAGTAAATTCAGCAACCAAACAGGAATTTTCTAAATTTTGCAGAGGGAACTTTAAGGGTCAAATACAAGTCAAGTTCGTATTTAAGCAAGTTCGAGTCTAGGACCTTTGAAACAATTATACGATTGCGCTATCGTCCCTGTTTAATACCTACCTGTATTGATGCTTCTGAGTTCTTCAGGATCAAGAGATTTTATTCACCCTGAAACACAGGTGATGTTTATAATTGGTCAGATCAGGTAAACCTGTCATAATCTTTCATCATAAAAACTGAAACTATTCTAGACCCGTGACGATACGCAAAGACGGTCATGGGCTTACGCTAGTCCTTCAATAAACGTAACACACGACTGCGTGCAAGTGAGTACGGTTTAAATGCTGGAGAAATAAGACATGCTGATTAAAATTTGTTGGTGAGTTTATTTAAACCAAACTGTGAGAATGGTGATATTATTTCTATAAAGAAACGGGTATTTTGTAAACAGAATAACACAGTAAAACAGCTACACATTTTTCTCGGATTCAGATGGAGTCACTAGTAAAAACAATTAATGACAATACGCTATGTTTTAGTTTGTCACGACTCATTTATTAGTTACACATTTATTTAATATTTCTGCAAACACTCAATCATAAATTAAATATTCACCCAATAAAATATTTACATGTGTTTGAAAGAGACTGGTAATACACCTCAGGCGAGACTCAAGGTGATTGTTAATCCGATTTTTAGTGGTTCAACTTATTTGTTTCTTCAATTATCATTCCTTTCCTTTTGAATTGCATTGAATTAAGTTGCAGAATCATTTCATTTAAAGTTGAATAAACCAATGTAATATTCACGTTATTACTATTTTATTATTTAAATTATAATATTACGTTTGCTTCCCAAGATAATTACAAGTGCTATTTATTCATAGTGAAAATACCACTACAAGCTTGATTGCCCTGGAATGCAGGATCAGGTTTAAAGAGTTGATGATAAAGTGTTGATCTGGAACAGGAGAGACCTCGTGTTTTAAAATTAAGCTGTCGTTTATTCTAAGTACCAAAAAACTACCTAGTAAATTCTAAATCTGGGCTACACTAGATGCCCTTCCCGTTCGTTACAATATATACTGTAATGATTCTAATGATACCACTATTGACGAACCCCCAAGTTTTTCCAAAAAATTAAGGTGTCAATGAATCATCTATATAAAAGAATAATCGTTAACGTCTTTTCAGAATTTGCCTTTTCTTATGATTTACACTAAATTGTCGTTCTATGCAAAATCTATATTGAATTAAACAAACAACTCAGATCTACCCATGGTGTTCATTAAATTGGTTACTAATGACGGTAACAATTAAAATAACATTAAACATTATTTGGCTCTATAAATCACAGTCTTAGCTGGTTTTATAAATTTTACCAAATTAAACACACGCGACAGTTAAAGTTATGAACAATATCAGGTTTTCATACTTACGGAAATAGCAAGTCTGTAGCAGTTAGAAAATCTTATTCATTGAAATATCAGAAAGCAACTGAGATAATGACAACTTCGCCATTCGCATAAAATAACGCGCATAAATACGCCAGGCTGACAAATCTGCTTTATTAATACCCGACAGCACTGCTACCGCCAATCAAAGTCAGATGACATGTTTTAATTAAATTCCGTTTAGCTAACGCAGCTTATGGATTATATCAAGCTGGTTAGTGGAATGTGGGCAGGAAAATGCGGGGACTTTTACGCTCCCGGCTGTTCTCGTGATTACAGTTTGCCGAAATATGAAAATAGCCCGGGGAATATTCAAAAATAAAACACTGCAACATCGGCAAACACGCTGAATGAGGGAAAACAAAAAGCGAGAAGTGGAAACCGATCACCACGTGTGACGTCAGTCAAGAGAATACACGAAAAATTGCACCAGTGATCGGTGACTACCAGTCCCTTCGGCTCAGTAGGGTGCGGCGCCGTGATGGTTACCTGCGCTGCCACGGGGTTAGCTGGTTCCAGTCCTGGGAGTGGGGGAAATTTTCATCAGCAGGCTTGGTCGACAGGGTAGTAAGTGGTGGTGCATGATTCCTGATCACCAGTGCGTATGGAGTGAGGTTATACTATACTGTAATTGGTAATCCGTTCGTCCGATGGGGACGTTAAGCCTCTAAACCCCCATGAAATATTTCGGAACAACAGGCCCGAATGGATCGGCGCTGGACCATCTCTCATCCCAAACCAACACTCTACACTGAACAAACACATTATTATATTTATCAACAGTTCGCGAACACTGTCACCCTTAGATAGGCAACGGGAAACCACCATAGTTCATCTTCCCAGGTGTCGCCAACGAGGGGTAAATATCCCCCACGGTAAACCCCCAACGCTTTAACACGGACAAGCTTCGCATTCGGGAGAACGTGGGTTCGAATCCCCGTCCGGGCAAACAGATTTGGGTTTTCCATGGTTTCCCAAATCACTCCAGGCAAATGCCGGGATGCATCCTTCAAAAGGCCATGGCCGAATTCCTTCCCATTCCTTGCCCCCCATCCTTTCCCGTCTCTAAAAACCTCGCTGTTAGAGAGAAACGTTAAGCGGATAAAAAAAAAAACACGAACAATACGTTCATAAGAAGGAAAATCGGTAACTACTGACATTGCAGTCAACGAGTACTGCAGGCGAATGCCAGTACGATTCCTGCTAAAGACAGCTCCTTGCCCACAATCGCTTTTTGGCACTAACAACTTCGACGTCGACGAGAGACATAACTACTTTAAAAGCAACAATGAAAGGATGTTTTGTTCATAATTCATTTCATTTGGCACCATAGAAAAACCTTTTCAGATTCCTGGTGTCGCCATCCAGATTTTTGTTTGCCGGACCATTCCAGCTGAAGGGTGGGTGGTTCATTCATAAAGGTCGCGATCGATATCTTTCCAGCATAACAACAATGCCTTGCCGACTCTAATGACCTCAACGTCGACTAGCTCAATTTACTTTATCTCATGTGCGAATATATTGCTTCTATTAACTACATTTTTAACATTTTCTAGCTGAATCTATCAATAAAAAGTTTCTTCATTTGACTATATACGAGTATTAATATATGTTATTATTTCATCGAATACTTAAATCTGAAAATATCTTTAAAGTCTTCTTCCTCAGAGGCTTTCTTTACTATTTGTCATGAGTTGTTAGCGGATAATACAAGAAAAACAGTAGAAAGTATTAATCTACGATGGATACTTATACTCTAACATGTATATTCCCTCACCCTCCGCCCTCCATTCTTACTCCTTCCAAGAAGAAAAGGAACATCGTATTTTGGATTTTAGGAATTAATGAATAATTATGCAAAAATTAAAAGTCTCTAACAAACAATAAGTGTGTATTAGCAGGATACAAAAGGAAAAATGGAAATTATATAATCACTGGAATTAACCAAATCTGATATTATAATAAGCAACTGTGTCAACTATGACGTCATTTGTCACGACATAACTTTATGACGTCGCGCAATGACGTCATGCTTTACGCCATTATTCTTGGCAATACGCCTTATTTAATAACATTTCCAAGTATCCGTGAGTAAATTAACTGACATAACAATGAAATATAAATATGTATTGCGTTAAAATCGACATATCAATCATTAGATGCTTATATTTACATAATATTCTTTTGATATATAGAAGTATTCCTTAAATTCTTTGTACATAGATATTTAAGATAAAAGCTATGTATTTCGAGCACCAATTAAGTGACAGTTTCAGTTAGATTGTTATTTAGCATGGATCAGAATTACAACTAGAATTTGACGTTACGGCAGAGGGCATGAATAATTTTGTTTTTTTTCAAAATAATTTAAACTGTGTCCTATTATTTAAATTATTAATTCGTTTGAACGGAAATAGTTGCACACTGATTGCGATCTGTGCATCTTACACTACACTTAAAACAAATATTACGTGGCATAATGTAAGTTTATAATATTTATTTTAATTTCCTTTGTTTTCACTGTGTAATATTACTGAGCCTATTATTTCAGCAACTGTGTCAGGTCTTAATATCGGTCTGAATCACGGATAACAAAAGGGAAATGTGTAAAAATCCTTGAAGATTTTGGATCAAATTTATATCCCTATGCATTATTACCACTACAACGCGACACAGTTAATGTATTAATATGCGTGAGATTAAAGTATTGTTCTTCGTATTACGTGGTTAGGTTGAAATGCAACCTTGACCAAGACAGAAACGGAAACCTTTTGCTACAGCGCAAGGCACGAGTAGTTACATTGAATTTTATTTTATAACAGTTCTATTTAGTTAAGCATGAATTGTGAGAACACTGAAAGAAAAGTATGTATTTCGTTTACATTGGAATATTAATTATCAGTTTTTTTTTTTTTTTTTTTTTGTTTTTGTTTTTTTTACCGAAATCATTGCATGGTTTGAATGAAAGAAGTTACAAATTGATCGCGATATATGTGGCCTAAACCACACTTAAATATTACGCGGCATAGCGTCAGTTGTTAAGATTTATTTTTAACATCCTTCCTTTTCACTGGGGGTCATTATTTCAGCCAATGTAAGCGGTCTCAGCCGTTAAAATATCGATCTTCGTCACAGGTATTAAGAAAGAAAAGTGTAAGGATCTGTGAAGATTTGGGAACAAGGTTATATCGCGATGCATGATCACACTGACATGCGATACAGGGAATGTATTAATTCGCGTGTGGTTGAAGCTTTGCTTTTCTAGCGGAAATATTAGCGTAGTTTGTGGTTAGGCTTAAATGCAACCTGGACCAAGATGACAACTGAAGCTTTGTGCTCCAGCACAGGGGACGATAAATTACAGTGAGCTTCATTTTATATCGATTTTATTTAGTTAAGCAACTAGAGAGAAATAAATTACCATAACACTCCGTTAAACCCGTCATCATTGACGGGCTTTGGGGCTAGTATAAATTATAATGAATAAGAGAATGGATCTGTGAGGTACAACGGGACAGGGCGCGAGTTCAGGCCCTCGCCTACCCCCGTCATTAGTGCGGTTTCCACAGTCATCTAGGTGATGCTAAGAAGGTCCCCCGTCTCTGCCTCATAAACTAAACATTTCACACACAAAAATACATTTATCATACAAAACACACAAACTTAGTCATTTCTGCAGCAGATGGCAACACTAACTTTCCTCACATAGATTGTCTACGTCGGTTAGACTTCGGCAGACGCTCAGTTCCTCATTTTCTCTGGTGATTCACACATGGGTAAACAGGGGACCAATGTCCACGTGTTCCTCTGTGGACGAATGGAAGGGAAAAAACGTAAACAAACACTGCTAACGAATCTACGTGGAGGAACTCGGTCCTAGTCAAAACAAAATTTCTAATAAGAATTAAAAGCATTGTACATAGCAATTGCTTTCCATGGCCGTAATGCAATTACAACGTGTCTAGATACAGGGGCGTAGCTACCATAGGGCTAGCCGGTGCAGTGCACAGGAGCCCTCTCGCTCAGGGGGCCCCCAAGCGCTAATCAGAGGGCCCACGAGTGTTCAGGGAAAATGGGCGACCCTTCGACTACTTTTTTTTTTTAGTTCTGACGGCCTTGTGAACCTATATTAGCTACTGCTCAGGGGGCACCCGAGCTTAGCTCAGAGGGCCCCCATCTGGCCTGAGGGACTAAAATAATTTTATTTTGCACTGGGGCCCTTGTTAACCTAGCTACGCCACTGTCTAGATACCGGCATCATCTTCACCTTCTTTCCTTCCTTCGTGGTTGGCTGCTGCTACGAAGAACATGAGAAGAAATAGTACTAGGAGCTCGAAATAACTAAACAATTTTTGTTTTAATAATTTGAGAATTTATGTTGGTGATTTGAAATAATGAGCTTTATTCTTAAAAGAAATTAAACTAAGTTCAATGCTATATATTTTATTATCCCTGTCTGACAAATATCGTAACGATGTGTAAAACAAAAACTTATTAGTAATTAATGATGGAATATACAAGTAAACGGATTAGTGATCATTTTCTAACGATATCACTTCTTACTTATCATATCGCCTTCGTATTTAATTTCAATCAGCATTCCTCTGTATTCAACAATCTAATCATCAAAAATTCCCTAACTGCCAAGGAATAATAATACTCTATCACCAAATGAGTTTTCTCATCTCAAGACGTGCTTTAATCTTCTTTAGTAAATCTTGGAAAAGGTTTATGACACTAAAATTTGAGAGTGAGCATAAAACGACGTTATGGCGTTAGATAAGGCTAATTATCTGCTGACGACGCTTTAACGGCTGCTTGGAGTGTCATCACCACCAGGGCAGCAGTGGCGGCTTCACAAATAACGAGGCAAAAATCTCGGGTATGTGACGTTTATGAGCTCCGGGGGTATCTCACGCCCATAAATGTGCCAAATTATTAGCGAATATTCTGTAGGATAACTATTAAAGTAAAAGTTAATGTCGCTATAGTGCGTAATATTAAATTAAATCACGTGTTCCTATCTGCAAAACTAGGAATATTATGCATATCATTTTGTTATTCACTCTCATAAATCAAAATCATAAGCTCATTTAAATTTCTATTATCAATTTTCTAGCTGCAACATTAAATTTCCTACTGGTTAAATAAATAGTTTAACTATTCAAACAAATAAGGTTTGTCAAAGTGTAGTATTTTTAAGTTGTTTACATTTCTTTGTTTTGCCTATAGGATAAACTATAGTTCAGAAATAAGAAATCAGAAGTACAGAATTTATTACATTTTTCGAATTACAGGCAAATTTTGTATCTAGTGCAATAATTCAATGAATATTACAGCCTAATCATTAGAAAGTACAGTTATAAATTTGGTTATCAATTAAAACTATCGTTAAAAGCTTTTTTATTTGATACGGTACCAATACTCTGCATTTCTGGTCTGAATACAACAAACTCATATGGTAGTCAATTATTATGTGGTATTACTGTTTCAAATTGTATAACTACGCTCGTATTTGGAGGAAAATGACATCTAGCTATCGAAACTTTCAATGTAAAAAGTTTAACTTTTATGAACGTGCTACAGTATTATATAGTCGAAATATTTACTGGACAAACTATAAACGAATTTCTGTCTAATTTATTTCGGACAGAACTAATAGTTTAAAAATTCATGCATTAAAGTATTACATTTATACACTGTAATCCATTATATTCCTCGAGGAACAAAATACATAGTTTGCAACAAAAAGAAACTCATGTGTCTTAACAGTAAATAACAAAGTTTCAATTGCCATCACATTCCACCTTTGTCTTGAATTAACCTAAACATATATTAAATTGGGTATAGTGAACATACAACCTAATCTGGAATACGAACGATGGAGGTGTAACTCATTTAAAGAATCCGTTCAAACTTCTGCAGAGAATGGAATTCATATCGGGAACTGCTATACATATAGAGATCATTACAGTTGTGATATTCGGCCCTGGCCTTTTGAGGGAACCATCTGAGCATTAGCCTAAAGTGATTTCCGGAAATCATAGAAAACCAAAATCTGGATGGTCGACGGGGATTTGAATACAAGTACTCCCTTAAACAAGGTTCCCACACCAAGTTCGGTAATATTGTCACCTTTTATTTGTTCGGGACATTAGAATTATCATTTTTTCACCAACAAACATATATTCGAATTTGACATTTATTTTTTAATATATAATTGTTGATTTCGCATCGCTGTGCGGATCTTCAGAGACGATGTATCGTATAATTTTACTACCAGGCGAGAAAATGTACTGATTAATTTTTATCACTTGACAGATACGTATTACGAAAGGCAAAAATACCCTATATGTAGTGTTGACATGTTGCAAAGATTTTGTTCGTGTACTAAAGTAAATCGTCATACTAAAAACAAACATATAAAAACGCAGTGATATTTGCCTTGAATAACTAAAAGATCAAACAGTCCCCGAATCTCAATTGTGTTTCAGCGAATCCTGGAATATTGATTGTTTTGAAACATATTATTTTAGAAGGTTATCTGGTGGTCGTGGAGAACCCGCCTGAAAGCTCGGCTGCCAGCTCGACAGAGGAGCTCTGTGTACCGCAGGCAAACAGCAGCCGGTAATGAGGCCTCAGCCTACAGACAGATGACCTTAAATCCTGGATTCAAGGACATGTGTCCTGCACGTAACACTGTCACAGGAACCCTTTGAGGTCGATTAGCACGAATGGGTGTTATTTAATTTGCTCAAATGAATAACGGTAATTTAACAATTCAGACACGTATGCCGGTTGTAAAAGGTATCAAAAATGGAAATGAAACTAACATTTAGATTTAATTTTTCGTGTAATTAGATCTACGCTTTTCTAGCGCTGAATTATCGTAAATTTAGTAGTAAACTGCCTTGTTTATCTTTTTTTATGTTAGATACAGAGTGAGGTGTTCTATTTCAGCATTTCTGTGGTTTGAGTCCATTCAGTCTGCTTTGCTGCATCAAAATACTTGGAATTGCACTAAACGATTTTCACTGCGCTTATTAGGGCGTGAGCAACATTCTGTTTTACCTCGCTCTTATAGGTTTTAACCACGCAGAATAAAAATGCAGGTATGAAGTAATCACGCCATATAGAGAGGCCTGCAATGTGGCAGAAAATTATTTGTCACAATATACATTCATATTTTTTTCCTTATCCATTCAAGATGTATTCTGGATTAGTAACAATGTTTCTATGTGTGGTCTAGCCATATGAAACTATTTGGTATTGTCAGCAACAGTCCGGAATAATTAGGTGACGATTCTTACGAAGAAGCTTGTTAACTTCAGTTTTGTCTTTTTAGACAGCATAATAATTTAATAGTAGTATTATCTAAAAGGAATACTGAATCTTAAAGTACTATCACAACTGATACTTAGGCTATAATTTGAACAATCCTTTGTCCTCCCTGTCCTAGCGGATAATATAAATCCTCACTGATCGTAATACAGGAGCTTAAAACACTCTTGCCACAAAATAATTACAACACATAAAGACTAAAACACAAAACATCTTCTTAAGCCAGGCACTCAATGGCTATTTATACTGACATGATCCTGCAAGATACGGTGTTCGAGAGTTTATTTGGAGTATATTTTGCATGCGAAAATTTTAGGAAGTAATTTGTGTTATCTGTTTCTCTGCTACCCGTTATTAATAGAATTTGTGAAATTTATATCACAAGAAACAATGTATCGATTCTAAGGAAACATATTCGAAGAAACGCAGTTATCAGTATTCGACGTAGTACATTTCTGATCGTTAAAATTCATTTTTAAATATTTAACTGAAACTCATTTGTTAAAACAATTTGTTTGACAACTTAACATTAATCTCCAGCATTGCGTGAAAGTTATTAGAGCTGATAATCACACTAACACGAAGTTTTATAATTTCCGAGCTCGTGGTCAGATTGCGACAGATCCATTTCACTACTATTTTGTTTAAGGTCACAAGCCTATTATTGGATACCTCTGCGGAAACAGAACCGCTAAATCAAACACGTTAGCATCGAATGCCTTATAGAACTCAATGAGGTTATACCTTCCAACAAACGGAAATCTAATTTTTGTAGTTCTACTTGATAATAGCATAGCAAAAACAGCAACGGTGCTAACATTTCTGACCATATGCATACTTGCCACAGGTATCCATAAGAACTAAGAGTACGCAATTAAATGGAAAAAAATAATTATCTAACCGGATGACTGAAAACTTCCTATTGTACAACTTGTTTCTTTTTGATTGTTCACATAAATTTTTCTTTGTAGAAATCATAAAGTGAGAAAGCTTGTATCACAATATGATTAAACTAAACTTTTGGTTGTATTACAGTTAGAATCTTATCCATGGAAGGCAATTTTTCTGTTTCTATAACGTTGATTATTTTTCTTAATACGTTTAATACTTCTTGAGTAAGATACGGTCTCTGCAACTTTTCCACAATTTTTCGTCTCATCTCTACTCTTCTGTGCGTCTTGTTATTTTCTTTAGAAATTAAGTAAAATATTTCAACGAATAAGCTGAGTGAAGTACCTTCAAAAAGAAAATAATTATCCCTCCGTTTTAATTTAGTAATTTAGTGTTGCTCAAGCATTGTCCACTCACCTTTTTAAAGTTTCAAAGATTTTAATTTTGTATTCTGGACACGCTTTTAAATGGGACACGCTGGTCGCCATGTTGGTGTTGCTAATTACCTAACAGCGGACTAACCACGTCAGGCAATTAACGCCGAAAATTGAAACATAATGAAAACAAATGGCCAGCCATGTGTGTAGCTTTTACATGGAACCATTACGCTTCGTTTTAGAAACAAAACTGTAATTTTACTTAGATAATTATTACTTTTATGGAATACAAACGTTTACTGAGAACTGTTCCAAAGAAATATTTGAATTATAAGTGATATTGGAATTCAGCAGCAGCAGTTGTTTGTAATGTTTTTTTTTTTTTCTTAAATTTATTATCCAAAGCAAATAGGACTAAGTATGTTCTTTGGTGGTTCAATAAATTGGTAACACATGTTTTGATATAGTTTGTAATGAATTAAAAGGTACAGTGCCATTAGGCACTAAGTGATCCCACGGTGTGTGTGAATATTGCCGATGCGTCGTGTCAACGAACAGAAACGTGACGGAACTAAAGCGTCCAGATTTACACGCACCTTGGGGGGTGCTGACAACGTCCTTCTCAACGTGGACATAAAGCGGATTTATAACCCCCATAAATAACTGAGACCCGCTTTCTATTTTCGCACGTTTCGGAAAGTTCCCGCCGAAAACTGGCGCAGACTAGCAAAAGTAAACCTTAGTGACGTTTCCTAGTAATGAGTGCTATATGAGAGTAGGGGAAGACGATCCAGCCAATAGAGAAGCCGCCTCAATTTATTGCCGTGTTGGTGTTTTTTCTTGTCTGTTCTGGGGCCAATGTGACGCTGGTACTTTGGCGCGGATTGCGGTGATTCGCCAAGAGCCGGACCCGACATCGCGTTACGAGAAGTACAGAGTCTTGCTCGGAGGAGAAGGACGGACGACGAGACATTCTGGTGCAGATCTTCATCTAGTACGGCCGAAGTGATTTTCGCGGAGTACGAGTCGGCAGCTGGGAACGCTGCCACCACGCTGTGCCGGTCGAGATAGCTGGACGACCTCATGTGGCGCTGGTCTTACCTGGTCGCTGACCTGGGCTGTGAACAATGGTAAAAGCTACGGCCCGGACGGAAGCTCATGCAATCGTTCCACCCAGTAATGACCCTGAGATTTTGCAATGACCCTGAGATTTTGCTCTAACTGTTTGACATTCAATGATATGTAATTGTTAACCTCAGAATAAAAACAAACTTCGTGTTTGCCTAATTTCACAATAATAAATTGTACACCCAATTTTCAATTTTCCTATTCATTATAATAATATTTCATGTGATTAGCTGAAGATTAAGTATGATTTTTGATATTCCAAATTGATAATTTTGCTAATGATAAAACAGTATGACCCAAAAGTAAACGTCCGCAAGGTAGACGTTACAAGTTCTAAATCGAAATAATTATTATCCTGCTGAGGAAATACCTTGGGTGAGATATGGAACATGTCATGGTTAATACATTATAATAATAATAACAGTGTATCACAATATCATATGCTAAAAATTTAAACGTTCCAACATTTAAAATTGTATTTTCAAAGATAGTATCAGTTACAGTTAATTGTTTAATACGAATGATTTTCTATATCATTCTCTTATTTTGGCTTTCTGTCTGCTACATTTAGCCAACTAATAACTAAGCGGAGTCATACGTGGATTTTAGTCATGAGATCTTTTATACTATTTTCTTCTAGAAAGGCCGGCCTTTCCTTAATGGAGCAGGAGCTACAATAAGGCAATCATCTATGCCAAACAACATCAAATAATAAATATATTGAGTAGTTAGTGTAAGAATTTAGAAGATTTATTCTACACAGCAATCTACAAACTGTTCTCTGCTATGAAAATTATTTATTTGAAGGACAATTCCTGGAAAAATAAGACCGTATGACATCGAAAAAACAAAAGGATGAGTGTTTCTGCTTTATTACTCTCAGATCTGTTATTACGGAATCATTTCTTATTTCAAAGGTTGCTCTGCATTTCTTTTTATGTTGTTGAATGATATGTACATGCCAGTTGAGATTTCTTTAGATTTTAATGCCGCAAAATTTGATACTATTCGATCTTATTATTATTTTATAATCTATATGTCTTCCAACAAGTAATTTTTTGCTTTAAATACAATGTAATGTGTTTGATCTAATTATAATTTTAGAGTGTATGTCTCGAACCTGAATGTTCCTGAACTGAATTCTTCTTTTAAATTTAATTAAAGTTTACTGTTCGGTATTAGCTGACTGTCAGGATTTCCAGGAAGATCCTTGATGAATAATGAAAACTAATTTCATCGGACATGCACAATTGGATTTAATTTTTTTTTCTTATCAGAAGAAAACTTGGTTGTAGAACTGATTTTGTGCCAAGATAATATGCCGTGCAAATCTAAGTCCGATTTTTCACACTTAAGACGCTTTAGAACTAATGAAGTGTTTTTCCTTATAGTACAATGGCACCATTATATCAGTAGATTGTTCCTTTCAGGCTGTATCTATGATTCTGCATTATTTTCATGCAGCAAAAATTCCTTTTGTTGACTCTTCAACCTATTACCCAGAAAAAGACGCGCTGTATCCCCAGAATAGTTGATGATTTCTTTAACACCGACACTTTGGAGAATTGCGCTTTTCATTGTGCATACTGTTTTGTCCTTCATGATCTACGGTCCCACATGGGACGGGAAAATCCAGAAACGAGCTTCGCCATGTAAGTAAAAATGAGGTTATTGAAATTAAAGCTTGAGAATATTATGTGAAAATTATCTATGATAATAAGCGTATAGGAGCTAGAATGGATAACATTACTACTTATATCTAAAGATAACTAGATGCACCATTGTATGATACCCTGAAATATTAGTTAAATTCAATCTGAAGCCCTTCTGCAAACAAGGGGACTAGAAAAGGGCCATAGAAATATCGTGTCATAAAAGAAAGTAGACGTTTTGGGTTGAAATTTACAGTCTGTTTAATGAGTTGATGGAGGGCTTGATATGAAACCAGACAACTCTGGTAGACAATTGCTCGAGTATGGTGGGATACTAAGGGATCCACATTATGGTAAAAAAAAAACCATGGCAATTGGTGAGGGTGCAATGGAGATTGTGGAAATTACGGTATAATACAACCAATAATTGATATGATAAAAGAGCCGGATTGTAAGTCATTTGAAGACAGTAGTCTAGTGAACAGTATGCTTGGAATCTCTAAGATATATATTGAAAGACGAGATCTGGATGGATATTCGTAGAACGGTTAGGTGTAGCACGTAGAAGGGAAGACTATAACCATGTTGTAAACTAGCACTTAATTTACAATATAAGGGAGAGTGGAAAAATTTATTTTGTAGAAAGTCAGACTGAATTAAATTACTGAAAGATCTGCCCAACAATTCACTTCAAGAGCTGCGAATATTTTAAGTAAAAATTGCTGTTTAGGAAGATAGTTACCGGAACATAACCTTCATGGCAATCAATTAATTATCTATATCTATTAAGCTGAAACCGTTCATATCGGTACTAGAAAAATTCAAAAACTATTGAGCAGATTTCGATGCGGTTTTAATGGATTTAAAGTTTCGGATCGGGCTTGAAATATGCTGTGTATCTTCTGTTTCTACGCTACATGGCACCGTAGTGGTAAGAGAAATTCTGTTGTGTATTAAAATAATTATGAATACGAATCATTCTGGCATATCACAGCGCATATGTTTAATTCAATTTTGACCAATTACGCTGATTTTCCGGATTCTCAATTCAGTTATCTTCCCCGTGCATGTCGTATCGAAGGGACACAAGTTTACATTTTGGTGTTTTTAAGGGATGTGTATTAATCGATGTTACAGTAACAACTCAGAATATTAATTCAAATTTATTAACTAATATCTATGGTAACTATTAAAATTAGGAGTTCGAAATCCTCTACGTCGTCCACACTGAAAACACTAAAGCGTAGGCAAGAAAGTCATTAACGTTATCATTAATTTCAAAAACTTATTTTAAGGAAAAAAATGTAATATAATGGTGATAACTGAAGAGAGTCTCCATGAAACTGAACCCTATGTACTAGCAGTTCGATCATTCCACACTCGAGGGATTTAGTTTAGTTTTTGACTTCATTTCTATGGAGGGGTGTACTGATTTATTCGACGAACAAAACTTATCTAATCATTACTGAAAATTTTAAATTAACTTAATAGAATTTCTAGTCTTGAAAATTCTGGTAGCATGCAAGATGATCTCACCAGTAAGAACGGAAACTTTCCCGGCGTATAACAGCAATGAAATATTCAGGGGTGTACCGCCTGATTGTGTTGTTTTCACAACACAATCCGGAGGTGCACCCGTGAATATTTCATTACAGGATCTAACCTGCTATCTGCTTTTATGCTGTTATTAAATGAAAGTGAGAGTTTTTAGTAGTAAAGTGGGAAACATCCCCTATGATCTCCATGATAGTTATCATAAAGCGCCTAAAAGTCGTATTCAAGATGGTCGATACGACGTCTCAATTATACCAGTCCTGTTCCTCTGTATATCGCTGTACATACCAAGGCGACACGAAGACAACTGTCCACTTCTCTGGTTTAAGATCAGAGTTACTGCAACTGAAAAACTTTACATTATGCGCAAAAATTAGCTAATCTCTTGTACACTGCTTAATCTGGCATACCAAGTGCTTTTAGTGTCTCATTACAGAATCCTTACTGAGTAACAAATGTTGGTGGAAACACAGTGACTCGAAGCTATCTTCAGAAAGTCGTAGATCTTATTCCACCTTTAATAGATACAGCTTTTTCCTTCTATAATATTCTTTCGAGCTCGTAGCTGAAATTAGTAGAGTGTTTATTGCTTTACCCTGAATACCGCACAAATTTCATCGCCATAAATACGGCAACAGCTAATAACGCGAATCCTTCCCTGCGACTGCAATTTAACTGAGTGCATTGCGTTTATTAAATTTCCTAGTGTGCCGCATTGTGTTAGCCACCTCATACAGTGTACGGTCCAATTTAGCGGGATATGCTTTCTTTAAATAAATATGAATGTGTCAATACTATGTAACTTTAATTACGTATGGCTTTTGTTAGAAATTTGCGATCCATTAGTGTTTTGTTTCTAACACGTTACGACTTACTACGCAAATTATTTTTAGCAAATTTTTTGGCAGTCTGTCAAAGGTTTAGAGAAGTAAACAGGGCAGAGTAAAAAATTTATACTTAGCACAATGATTTAACTTTAGCAGTTTATTTCTATATGTGTTTGCATCCACCACTGCCAACGATAAATAGTTTGATTTGTATTGTGTGCTACTTCGAGAGTTGGCTCACTTAGGAAAAGTAAATGCCAATAAAAGAACCTAGTAAGAAAAGGCACATTACAAAATTAAACATGGTACCAGAAATTTTAATGATTAATAATTGTTTTAACAATAGTCAGTGAATAGTTATTAGGCTAACGAAGTGCGGATGTAAAGATAATCTGGGAATTTTAAGTGTTTACTAGCACTTGTAAGCAGCTAGTGAGTTGACGATTTCGCGTTCGGTAGATGTTTGGATTTTCGAGAAGCAATATTAGTGGATGCTGTGATTATGTTGAAATGCAGCCTGGGCAAAACTGTTCGTAACACCTTCCTAACTAACGTTCATATCCCAATCCCTTTCAAACCAAAACTTTACCTCTGTTTATTCTTCTGAGATCAAGTGCCCATGGCCCATTGTTCCCTGTGATTACTGCTAGTTCTCTGCTAAATATTCCCTTAAGTCACACATTTCGCAGACGTCAAGGAAAAAAAAATCGCACTGTTGTGAAGTGGTGCCTGCCATCTAACTGCGAACTCTGTAAATTTTTTGCTGTCTTGTTTTATATTGTTCTTTTCTTCAAATGTACAGTTTTTAGGCGAAAATTTCCAACTTATATGTTTTTTTCCTGTACACTGCTGTCAAAATTTGAAACTATAACAATCTTCGTACATACAATTTGCCCTCTAACCTAACTGGGTGTGATGCCACAAGTCTTAATTATGGGATAAGTACTATCAGTAGGAACTCTAATAGGTAAGTTTAAACAGTTATTAAGGAATAGAAATAAGAATTTCAAATTGCGGTAGTGAGAGAGAGGCAGGTAGATTTTATTTAGGAATTTCAGGTGCTATTGAAGCTGTCATTATGACAGCAAGGTGAAGCCTGGAGGTCAGTCACTCCCCCTCCCGCCATCTCCGTTGGTGCGGAAAAGGTTGTGCAATCTAGCCAACCTACGGACACCAAAAGACGTCTTTTTGGAGGGTAGTATCTGTGACAGACAATTTGGCAGAGATCGTACACACGTCAACTGGCAGCTTAGAAAGTCAATGTTGCCAGTGTCCCTCCCAAAAGACATCTGACACTCACAATTATAGTTACCCAAAGGGTATTTCAGGCCCACCGAGCACCGAGACTAGTACTGCCTCCTGGTAGATTTAAGTCCATTAATATTTCTCTCCCTCTGTGCATCTGCCAAAGAACTCACTCTCGCTACAGATTACGAAGTGAAGTAAATTAAGAACATTAAAAGAAGAAGTGCATACTTGCCTTTTGTAATTATAACGATGATGAATTGCTGATATTTAGTATCACTGCCTGGAGAACTGTATGGACGTGTTTAATTGGTTACATTTAAATCTTAAGTGCAGACAAATTGGTTACTATACATTTTTACGAACTTGATTGAATACGAGTTCCTATTAAAAGTGTAGACTTTTGTATCAATGTGATTACGTTGGACGGAATATAATTTGATTTTGTGTGGTTAATTATCTATCTACACATTTATTTTTGTAATTATTTCCGTCCCCTACTACTTTATTGCTAAAAGTGAATGAAGTCAATCTCCGGCAAACAGAGGTCCTGTAACTACTAAATTAGCCGAGAAGTATTAAAGACAGGGAGCTGGAAGGCTACATAGGCTGCTTTTCATTAATGGTTTTGTCTGTATACTGTTGTCAGAGTTTGAAACTATAAATACATGAAGCGCCGTGTATGAGCGATACCTGAGCTTTCAGGCCTCGCATTCGGGAGGTGAGAGGTTCCAATCCCCGTCCGACCATCCAGACTTGGGTTTTCCATGGTTTCCCCAAATCAATCCAGGTGAATTTCGGGACGGTTCCTTCATAAGGTCATGTTCTAATTCTTTCCCGTACCTTGTACCCGGTACTTTCCTGCCTTTTAAGAGAAAAACATCAATGTCAACATTTACAGAATCAAAATCGATAGACCGGTGTCACAAAGGATCCAGAGATTAATCCTATTAATTTTTGTAAAACTAATATTGCTATGCCAGAAACTAGGAATAGCAGCACATTAAACTTGCATAGTGTTACTACGTATGGTTACTTCTGTTGGAGAGTTTACCTTTTCCATAGTGTGCAATATCTGGTGAGGTTAAGATCAAATTATCATTACCTGCTCCACCCATCGATCACGTAGAACATTTATACATACCACAGATTTTAACTATGATCTTAAGCTTGTAAAATGTGGAAATTCTATCACAATCCATTTGGTAGTTTCTGTGTGATACTGTTACAGACAACGGATGTAGTACATCAAGCTGCAGATTTATATATATAGAGATGAGATATGCAGTAAACGCAGAGAATAAATCAGAATGAATATCGGAAGATCGTTTCTTTTCAAATCCGTTCAGTTCGATATTTTGAAAATGCTTAAGTTTTTGTAAGCAGAAATATCTCGGTGTTTTGACTAAACACCAACGTTTGGGCTGACCTAGTTAATTCATTAGACATAAAATTTTTAATGCGTTATTTTTGTGAACGCACGTGCGATAGGGTATTTCCACGATCCTTATTGCTTGCCAGCGTCGATAGGTCTAAACCATTGTGTCGGACGTAAATCCAGTTTCTTTTTTTGTGTAAGACACTATTGAAAATGTCACTGGTAAACAAATAATCCCAAGAAACCTGAATATGTTAATCGAAACATGTCGTAGTTGCAAGCCAAAAATAGTAAATGTGACATCTATATAGCAGTCATAATTTTTACAGCCATTTAACACCAACCGTTTCTAACTTATGCAATAATATACAACTTCTGTTAGAAAAATTGTCAATAACCCAAAAGTTGTTGTCAGTGTTTGTTAGACATATGTATCTAAGCTCCAAGGCGTCTGCGGCCGTATTTGTTATTAATAATAACTTGGTTTTCCGGGCAATGCAGAGGTTTTTTTTTTCCACTAAGCCCAAGGCTGTCTGTTTGTGTAATTGTTCAAAATTACTGCGTTGTTGTTTGCATGTTTTTTAAGTTGCATTTCAGATGGCTGACCTCATTGAAATTGTTACTATTATTTTCAGTTTTCACTTCTCTATTCACCCCTCCAGGCCACAATCGGAATTCTCTTCATAGCAGCCCAGTATCATAAAACTTATTGGATGCTGATTCACTACAATGAGAGATCATTTGAACCTACACAAACTCGCGGGAGTTTATGATATTGCTGTGAGACGGGTCGCACTAAGGTGGAAAGACTTAGAGAAGCTATATGTCACTAGAAGCAAAATAATTGTGGCATATGCCCGGTAAATCACTACCACCGGTCACGCCAATAAATTAGATGCTATGGACGGAAGAAGGACAGTGTACTAGGTGAGTGAAGGATGCTTTGGAAATAGCAAAGAATGGTAAAAATTTCAATGAGGGCAAGTCTGAAGAAGACTGCAGCATGACAAGCGAAAGTTTAGTGGAAGATATAAAAATGGGCTACTATCCGTAAAATCAAAGTATTATGATTGGATTTTTCTTAGTACAAATATTTAGACCAATATTGAAATATAATAATAGATATAAAATAGCTGGGTCAATTTCATTCATAAATCACCTATTAAATAAAATTGTAGTAGAAAGGCTGGATCTGTAAATGAAATATGTTTCAGAAACAATAATCTGAGGGTGCACTACTGATGGCACAGATGCCAAACCATAAAATTTGGAATTTTTATCTGTCTGTGCGCGCTCCCAGTAAAAACTAATGAACGCACTCAGCGATATTTCACATTTGTGATCATGAGCCAGTCTACAATGGTTTGTAGAGACCTGAAACTTCAACACCAAACTCCTAGACGATACGTCTTTTTTAAGAAAGTGTTTAATTCCAGAATATTTAATGAGAGGATAGAAATTACGCCTTATAACAACAATTAAGCTAAGTTTTTCAGCATGTCTTCAAGCTTAAATTTCACTTTAGTGCGAATATAAAATGTCGAGAAGTTTGAAGTGAAAAGTTATCAAAGATGATAAGATTGCGTAACTACGCATCAGAGATACAATTTCTTATCTCGCTACAGCTTCCTAACATTTCATTCGCCCTTAAAATTTGCTATTAATTTCTTTAAAAGATACGCAATTCGTTATCTTTTAGTATAATTTCTTAAAGGACTGATTGCGTGTATTTTTCGTTGAGGTGTTTCTTTTGGCAATAAAGTGATTTAATCCCTTTTGAGCTATGTTTTATAGATTTAACAATAATTGTCAGTTATTCGTGTTTAGTGACCAATATGCTTCATATCTTTATGTCCCTCGATTGCCAGTGCCAAATGTCACCGACCACTTACCGGGCCCTGTAGGAGTTACGAAGTTCGTGATTTGTATAATCGTTTAAGATGACTCGTCTTTAATGAAGTTCTTGTGTGGAGTTAAACGCCTCCTTGACTCTAGGACAAATGCCTGTACGAATAGCCCAACAGAGTGCGGAATAGAATGCTGCGACCCCGAGGTGGCGTGAGCTGGGAATCGGGCACTGTAATTCCAGGTTGAGGACGGAGGCTGTGGTCCTCTGTACCTGAGCCGAGTACCGCTCTGCGGCTTACGCTCAGTTTAGGGCGCCGTTCGGATGTAGTCCCACGCGCCGATAACGACGGATTCGGCCAGCAATTTCCCCGCCGTCGGAAATGTGTGCCTCGGATCCGGCTTCCGTGAGATAAGGCCACCACTGCGGACCCAACAAATATAAATTGCCTGCTTCCTCGTACCAGCCGTGCTACGACAGCACCACGCCGCACTGTTATGCTATCGACAACCAGGTCTGTGTACGCAGGCTTCAAACAGATAACACTCAAGCTCAATATTTTACACTTTTTCTAAGCAGTTCACTGCACAGCACTAGTGGAAATAGGATGTAGAAAATTATGGTACCATTCTTGTGAGATATGGAGTGAAGACAGACTATAAACTGTCTGAGGGGATACGACCCACAAAAGGAGAAAATGGGTTCTAGCTTATCGCCATCACAGTTAAATAGTACGTAAGTGAAGTGCTTACGGAATAACTACAGAGGTTGAAGAGCGAGAGGTAACGCGGACACTTGACATTGTCATCCAGATTTAAAACACTACGGAAATAAAAAGCGTTATAACTGCTAAAGAATGAGGGCCGAAATTGTTGAGAATCTGCATACATTTTTTTCCCCCGGCGATGAAGTTTTTATAGCGCGTACTTTTCTCAGACACAAAGTATTTTGTGGGAGCAGATCAAAGATAGGAATTGAAGATTTAAGGACAGATTATACATATGCGCCAGGAATATACATCCATAGGGCTTTTAATTTCAGAAGAATGTTATAACATGAAAATAACGTCTAATAGAATTTAAAGTTACGAGGTAAGCAATAAATAAGTTAAAAGCAGTAAATAAGTTGATAGCAGTAGTTAAGACTTAAGGTGTAAGTAAAGTAGGAATTTCGTATTGTTGAATGGAACGAAAAATGTGAAATGATAAACAGAAATTGATTTTATGAACAGGAGTCGAAGAGTGCCAAAGGTTCAGAAGGTAACAGATCAGAAAGCGAAACGAAGAACATCGAAGGTTGTAGACCTTACTGAAATAACGGAAAGATGACGGTTGAAATGGTGCGGACATTTCCAAAGAAAGGAAACGCCGGCCCAAGAGAGTCTAAGCATAGAAAATGCCTTATAGAAGAAAAAGGGGGCAGAGATCCAGAGAAATGGACAACGCATGAAAAGAGGGATGTGAAATGGAACAGAGATAAAGAGGCTGGGAAGAGAAAACGGTCAAGCGCGCTGGAAAAAATATCTGCTTTCAATGTCCAAGTTATTATCCGGATTGCTCTTTTTGTCTCCATGAGTTGTTTATGGCTTCCTTGCCCTCTTAGAACATTTTTACACGGCTCACCGACATCAAGATCTTTGTAGCTGCCTATTGTCTGGTCTGCACAGGCAGAAAACTGGATCCTAAAGGGAAATTGGATGCAAGGAATATTAAGGAGCAGTTACATCATTACCATAATAACTTCGGGGAACAATCGGAAACATAAGTCTATATATTCAGATGAGGATGAAATCCTTTATCCTTACAAGCTGGCAGTTCATAAGGTATGAGGTAATGGATCATATGCAGCACTTTATGGGTTTACTGTTTCTTGTAGTGTTCTAAATTACACCTAGTACATCCCGTCACTTTGAATCCATTTATTAATATCGCTCCTTAATATAAGATTTGCTTCATATTCCACAACATTTTTGGTAAATTCATTCAGTATTTAATCAATAAGCAAATTTTTCATATGATGCTATTAACTAATACTTTTCTTTTTATCCACTCGAAATTTTTATACATACATATTAATTTTACTTTAAGATTAATAACAAATGATTCATCGATTTAGTAGTTTAATGAACATATAAAACAATAACAGCTGGAATCTTTCCTTTACACATTCCTTTACATATTAATCTTTATTTATAGTGTCGGCTACAACATTGTGATCCATTCGTCTCCAAGGTCAGAATCAACACACACAAACTCCCTTGACAACGCCAAACTATAATCCAGAGACCATCATTCTCGGGGCCCAGAGAAGTATTATTTCTTTCCTACTCAGAGAAACAAAATTAGTATTCAAATAAATAGTTACCCTACAACTTACTCACTTTACTGCTTAAATCTAAACAGCAGTGTCACGAGTAGGCTACGTAAGAAAAATTATGTGAATGTTATCTTTCTTTGTCGGACATACAAAACAATCGAAAGCAAGATAAACGTCACCAATTGTAGAAATGATAAAAGTATACTAAACATAAAAATAGGAACAGAATTGGGAGAATTCTGTTGCTTCGGAACTAAAAGTACAAGCGACGGCAGAAGCAAATGTGTTTAAAAAATAGAGTACCACCTCTGATTTTTAGTATCAAAATACAAACTCAGAAATTGATATATATATGATGACGTCACAATGATTCATTGGAATGAAATTTGCACTACCTGAACACTACAAAGGAGGGTACAGCATCTAAAGTGTATTTGAAATTTGCTGCTATAGATTGTAATAGTATTGTCGTTATTCAGGAGTGTCAGGTTATTGAGTATTGTGATGTAAGAAGGCGGCATACAAGTTTGGGATAGTATTTATTCACGTCCCACCATTATAAAGAGAGAGAGGATTAGCCAAAGGTAACTCTACAGGTAAAAGAATCATTACGAGTCTGAAAGAATATGCGATTCAAGTGAACAATAGTGGCACAATTGTCTTAAATATTCTTGTTTGCTAAAGGGATAACTACAATAGTATAAATAACTGTATGCGCGAGTTTCGTTTTTTAAAAAAGGAGCAAACGATTTAAACGTACCTTCGAACACTTCTGTGAGACAATCCAAATGTTGGGTAAAACTTAATTTCTGTAAAAGAACTCAGTAATCTTCAGGCCTCATGACAAACGAATAGGCAATCGTATCATTGATTTTCAGTTCAATTTTTTTTGATTATTTGTGAAAACGTTTATAAAAACGTTTTGTTTCAATAATTCTTGACATCACTCATTACCAATCACTGTGGTTACTTGATGATCGTAATTAAGTATGGCTGTAGTTTAACACTTTTATTCCATAATTAGAAAACAAAGGTAAATAACCGACTTGCTATCAGGAAGTGAGTAAAGTTTTAAAAGGTTTCGTGTCAACATTTAATGATCTTGTAAGCAAACGTTCAGTAACAGAACAAGAAATGTTACAAGACGTCTCATCAAAAATATGCAGATATATAATCAAAGAAATAATTGTTGAAGAAAGGAATTTTATAAAATAAGCTAGATTGGTTGATTTCTTAGAGGGATGGCACAAGATATAGTTTAAGGCATGCTGAACACTTAATCCATGAATTAGTTTATAGTGCGTATTGCCCAGGAAAGGAAGATATGGTGATTAACATAAAACCAGTCGAGAAATTTAATGACGAAAATGAGTGCTTTATTTATTAATCTTACTGTATTGTTCCAGAACACTATTAATTTATGAACCCTCATGTCAAAAGAAATGTTAAAGGGAAGAGAAAATAGAATTTGTAGACATTTATCACATATTGAATTTGGTACAAACACAAATCTGGATGTCCCAACCGGAATTGGAAGCAGCGCACAGTAGAATATTTGATCTTAAAAGCTGACCAAAAGTCGAAATTTTAATTTTCACTATAACCCAACAAGAATCATATAATCTATCACCCCAAAAACCAAAAAGAACTCTCTGTGTTATAGGTTACACACGTTTATGATTTTTTTTAAGTACATAGCTGTAAGCACGTCGACTGCGAGAAGTAAATTCCTTTTCGTTGGTTGCGTTTTATCCAAAGCCAACTGGATGGATTTTTATAAGGAAACATCATTCAGCTCAGGGGCAACATTGTTCATCTCAAGGTTCCGGTAGTAAAATGAGGAAGTTTAATGGTGATAAGCCATCGAGAAATTGTGAAATAAATAAAAAAAAAACTTGTCTATTTGTTTCTTTGAATGCAAGGCACGCAGAAACTGCAGGTCAGATTTTGATAGAGTTTCAAATAATATACAGCCCATGGCCCCAAGAGTAAAATAGGATACGTTTCTTTTTGATGTGAAGTCGAAACAAGTGATAAGATAGAAGTATCCTCAAATTAGAATTAATTTTAAGGCAAGTTAATTCTCGCATTTTGTCGAGGTACGAATGGAATCGTATTATTTGGAGTGAAATTACTGGGAATTAAAACTAATGTTCATCGTCCTTAGTCCTTAACTGATTTCCGACATTATTGACGCTATTGGATTTCTCACTGCAATTGTGGCATTAGTGACCTTGTGTTGACTTAAAATTAGGAAGTCACATTGTCCTTGCGATTCACTTCATCTCTTAATCCTTTGTAAAGTCAGAAACCATGAGAACGAAGTTAAGGGCAACAGCTAGTACGTCAATAAAGGTTTCAGTCATTAACGGTAGAACATATGGCTCGACGTATCACTCCGAGTTTCATGGCCATTCAGAAAGTATCGTTTATTTACACTGCGCGTCGCTTACAAATAACCTCTGATGCGAGACCAGACTTTATTCCTGTTATGGACGTTAACGGACATAGACGGACGTAAATCGACAATGGAGGATGAACGTAAAGGTATTTACTGTAGTTCATCTACATCTACATATATACTCTGCAATTCACAAAATTGTGGGTGGCAGAGGGTAGTTAAGTTCCATTAATTTAAATTTCAGTTGATGTTAGTGTGCGCTGTTGGTGTGTGTTTTACAACGTAACAATGTAACTTAAAAAGTTAAAAGTGCTGTTTATAATTGTTGCGTAGTGTTTTTGTTTATTTGTCGGGTTCCGTTTCATGCGCATAAATAAAGTATAGCTTGTTTACTAACTAATAGAAAAGAAAAAACTTGCACATGTATGCCCCTTTCTGATCTACGTGTTTCTGAAGGTGTGTTTTTGTCCATGTTTACAGAACCTGACGAGGCAACCTCTGTGAAGATTGTATCCAGGGAACATTTGTTTGAAATAATGAAAGAATGTGGTGAAGATTTGAGAGATAACAGGTCTATTTACATGGAAAATAGACTTTCGGAATTATTAAATGGCCCAGAAAAGGAACGTAGCACTTTAACATGGAAGCTGTGTTACTTTAATTTAAGAAAAAATGGGCAGCTTCTCACCGTATGGAAGAACGCTTCATTAATAACAATCAAGAATGGTTAAATGGGACTGTTGAATTACCTCACTGGGTAAAATCAACATCTGGCAGACCAATAAAAAGTTTTGAGGACGTGAGTGACCGCAGCAAACATCGAAAATCAGAACGATTGGGCCACACTAGACCGCACCGCACCCATATTACTGTCTCAGTATGTAAACTGCTGATGAGGGTAGCTTTTAACATACGTGATATGCAAACATGCAAAATAATCATATTTAAAAAGAGATGCTCCTCACGTTAAACCAAATGTTAGGTGAAAACTTAAAAGTAAAAAGATTCACGAATATTACTTTTTAAAATGGATTCATTTCGGAGAAATGCTGAAGTCTATTAAAATATATTTATAATTAAAAGAATAGCTTTTTTGCAGCGGTGATCATTTCACCGTATAACTAAACAGCAGGTAGAGTTAGGGTATAGATTATCCACCCACACAAATTCCACCAACCAACATTAGAAGACGCTTAACAGATACGTAACTCTTTGATCTTGCGAGATTCTTTTATTTAACTTTTGGGGTAATCTCCCTCGCGCCGCAATTTGGGAAGCTCATCATGCGTTCCATCAGAGTTCGCTAAGCTTTAGAGTAACCCAGTACTATACAGAATGTATAAATGCTTGGTAGGGTAGCGAGGAATGTAAAGGGAATTGAATCTTTTTCTGGGAAGAGGAGAGAGGATTCAGCGTCATCGAAATAAGCTCAAAAATACAAAAAGCAGCTCCTCATCTAATAGAGGTAATAGGGTTCTCTCAGTCACGGTAAAATCAAAATAAATGAATATTTTAAGACGTAAGTATTCATCGCTTACGCGAAATTTATTGAAAGTACAAACCTTTGCTTAATGCAAACAAAACTATCAATATTATATTTACTTTATTTGTACAGTCAAAAGTAACAAATATTTTTGTGTTAATTTTTTTCCAGGGAAAGCAGGCCTTGATTTACGAAGTAGTGCAACTAACATTACAGGAGTTATATCAAATGTTCCCTTAATAACCGCATATGTAAATGGATTAATGAAATAAGGAACGTTAGACTATGTTTGTGAGAAAATCAACTATCAATCGTTATAACTTTCCAGTTTAACTATGATCTTTGAAATCATACCATTAGAAGCAACTTTAAGAGCTTAACCACTAGATCTGAAACTAACTAAACATTCACGCAGTTCAAATTTCAATATAAGGGTTTTACTCACTGATGAAAATACATGTAAACTATTCTTATAGGTACAGATCACGGGTCATTGATTTTCTCATTTATTCGCAAAAATTCTGATCGAGAGCTCGGCCTGATGAAACCCCTTCCGATTCGCGTATGGACGAGCTATGCAACTTCACTGAATAAATCGAAAAATGACTTTGTTTCCGTGTCACGTTCAGTTTCCCCCCGTTGACTGGGCGGAGGAAAGTGACAAAGCGAGAGCTATTAACAGAAGAGAGGGCAGTTGGCAGCCATTGAGGATATACCCCGGGGGCATTACTCACTCTGTAGACTGTGCTCCGTAGTCTGGCTGCAGAACGAAGCCAAGTACGTTTATCAGGAATAAGTTATGACGCACCTCTGAGGCTCACAGGTTTGGAACGTTATGAATAACTGAACTGTATTTCATGCAGTATTTTAACCATAATCTCATTATATGTTTCTATATTAATTCAAATGCAAAGGGGTCTGATACAATTGTAAAATGACTATGACTATGGATCGAGAAGACCCATGTTAGAATTCCGTCTGCGACTCAGTGCCGGCTTTAGGGGGGGAGGGTAGTCAAACGGGCCACTTTCCTCGGGCGGCAACTTCAAGGGGGCGGCAAGATCGTGTTTGAAGGGCGCAACTTTATGTCGCTGAAATCTTTTTTTCTTCTCTACTACGGCGACAATATGGGGGAAACAATCAGGGTGGCGAAACTAGGAGTGGCGACGACATACCTGCAGTTTATTCCTCTTCCCGTAAAATTTCTAGATCCACCACTGCTGCGAGTGGTTTGTTTACATGCCTTTTAACCTATCCCTAGCATTGGGAAATATTTGTACGTAATGTGGAGTATGTTAAAATGCTTAAGTTGCTCGCATTTCGTATGATACTATAGGCTACCTTTACATGGTCAAGAATAACGTGTTAGGTTATGAGGGTTTGGATTGAGATTCAAATAAAATTTGACCACTTTGTCAATCGCAATAGCCCGTGAAGAATGCCTGAAAATTGTGCCACACTTATTATATTTTAAATCTGCAACAAAGATATATCTGCGAAATGTGTTAAATATTATTCCAAGTTTTTTTTTTTTTTTTTTTTTTGCTTTGAATTGAGTTTTAATCACATTTTATTTCTTTCGTCTAGTGTTGTCGTGGATTATTACACTGAGTAACAAAATATTTGCTTTTTACCTTATGAACTCTGTGGGTGATCGGTAACGCTATGGCCTTGCATTGGGGTACGATTCCACTGTCCGACCATTCAGAATTCCTTCTTCCATGGTGTCTTGAATTCACTCAAGGCTATTTCCTATAATCCTTATATCTAAAGATCTAAGGGAACAATTAATCCCCTTTTTGCTGGACTTACATCGAAAACAAATTTGCGATTAGAATAAATAATTTTATTTTATAGCTGAAGTGAAAGCACTATGTTTTGAGCAGTTATCACTTTCTCTACAGTAGTTTGAATATTAGAAATCACAATAAATGTTAATGTTATTTCGTCGTTGTTTGCTCTCTTGATTTTGTACATGATGTCTCAATGGCTCTACAGTTTTAAGTGGTTTAAGACCGTCAACACTCTATTATGTCTTAACTACCTTAAAAAAGAAAATGGGCCGTTGTGTGTCATACAGCAATCTCTGTATAAGCCCAGAAATAAGAAACACTGATGAAAAAATCGAATGCAATAGAATCGCAACAAAAGCATTATCTCAATTATTCCATTAACTCTAAATAACAATAACATTTACTATAAGTAACAATTAGCTACCAACTGATAGGAATGTATAGATCTTATGAAGGGTTTTGGTAGTCTGAATAATTCGAATCATACAACGTTCCTCCGTACCATTGAGAACAACAGCTATAAGATGTTTAGAAACTAGAAGGTATCTAAGGTTAAAATATCAAACATCGTAAGACGTAATATAAGTGATAGGAATATACCTTTCGAGAATAGAAAAATGAAATACTTGGTTTTACAACGAAAGTAGGATGCTGAAACTATTCTTTGGAACTATACGAATCTTCAAAGTGGGTGTATTTGTTCTGGCAACACGGAAACACAGACTTTGATGAGGTTTCAACAGTTTGCAAAATTAAGGTCTGACTTACAATATCAGATTTGCCTTACGACGCTACGTAACCTGATGTCGTTGTGGGCAATTAAAAATTTGTTGTAAACTTCTTTACCAATAATCTGACATAGCATGAAAACTACAGAAATTTTTTTGATGGAGGCATCAAAGACAATATTTGTAAATTGTTTCATTAATTAAACCAAAAATTTATGAAATCCTTTGCCCATAGATGTATTACCTTTTTATCCGTACAACTAAAAAATATCTAGATATATATATATTTATATGGAAAGCCAAAAGTAAAATTAATCAGATTTTTATAAAGAAAACATCGCAGATAGCCGAATGCAATTTTAATTAAGAGGCAGAATTCGTTGTAGTAGCAAATGCTTGCTTCATAAGAGACTCCTCGGAGCCCGTGTGCAGATTATGGCTTCAGGAGAGGTGTAGAGGAGGCCTGAAGCACAATAAGCACGCTTTCTCAACTCCACTCCCAGCCAACTTGCGCCGCATTAAATACTCCGCACAGCTGAGCCATTCACTACACTGAGCTGCCCGGCAGAAACCAGCACAAAGTAGTTCTTACGGTGGCCCAGTCACACGACGAACTTGGCTCCAACACAAAACACTGGTTTTGTTTTCGTTGTTCCTATCCAAAACAGCATTTACCACAACATTTAGAATTCATTCTCTCCTTTAAATAGTTAATTATCTGTTTCGACTGTAGCTGCTGGTACCAATACTGGAAACCAAATGAGTCGGTAACGTCCTCGGCATAATGGACTGTTATTATGACTGATGAATGCAAAATACATTTTAAAGTTTCTGAACGAGATAGGATTATGAAGAGTAAAAAGAATTAACGCGGGTGTATGGAGGTACCTAACTGTCCTACCCAGCTAACCACACAATACATATTGCTCAAACGTTTTCGACGCAGTGTGTATTTGAATTACATTGAATTAAAAGTGTATTAAAACTTCCTTTTGGAATAACCTAATTTTTCTGGGTTATTTCATTCCGTTGTAGGCCTTCATGTTACTCGAAAATAACACTGTTGGCAATTTATACAAATTTTTTGTTGCTTAGATGGAACGTCTTTTCAGGCAAAAGACCATCAACAAAGATCTATGTGAGAGGAGTGAAAGCTGGTATCTATCGAAGAATTTTGTAAGTTCATCAATATCGCTAAATGTATAAGTTTCTATGTTCTTTACATTAACACGTAAGCAGTTTCACAATTCACAGCCAATGTATTACCGAGTTTTTCAAAAAAATTCTGAACTTGTATCAAAACATGAAGTAAAACAATAAGCTTCAAATCTTGAGCAATATAATTCTTAATGTGGTTCAGATTATCGAACCACACATAGACAATGAATGGTTTTCAATACTTTTCCCAACGTTGAAAAGTTTCTGCAAATAATTTAGGATAATATTTTGGAGACTGTTAGTTGTTTGTGCTGTACCTCGCTTAGATAATTTTGTACACTGATTTGTTAAAAAAATAAAATTAAAATAACCCCCCACCAAAATAAATAACAATTATTTCTATTTACATGATTTTGGTTTCGCCTGACCGGTAGTCACTATACTGCCGTCGTATCTGTGGCATTCATTCAGAAGCAAATTCGTCAAGGTTTCATTGGATACACTTGATTTCAAATGTTTCAGGCTGCCACATTCTAGGAAGAAACAGCATGGTTGACGAAATTAGAGGAATTTTCCATATATGTCACATAGCTCCTAAGCAATGCAGCTACATATATTGTTTTAATTATTCTATTGATGTAGCGCTTACCTTCAAAACGGAAACACTTGCAGACTAAACTTATATAGATGATGTGCTGGTAGGAACATTAAAAATAATAGTTGTTTGCTGACGCTTTAATAAATAATTTTCGAAGGAAAACACATTATTCCTTCATCGTATACTTAAATATTTTTAAAGTTTACATATATTTTGAAGAAACTCTAAAATAATATCTTTTTCATTTAGTTATTATTGCGGCAGATATTCTATGGCCTGCAGGTAATTATGGTGTACTTGCAGACATTTTTCTAAAATCTAACAGGCTCGCTGTATCATTGTGTTTCTACGTACATTTTCATACTGGTGTGACTTTTTTAAAAAAATAATAGTTTTTCTTACAGGAGTAAACACATTTTAAAAAAGACGTTTATCAAAAATTATTTTTCAGAATATTTGAGCGAAATTAATGCAAAACGAAGAAATCAGTATGGGGTACTTGTAAGAATTTTACTCATGTGAGTTATGTTTTGTTTTGTTTTACAGGTGTGTAACGTGTACATAGGGTGGGGAAGGTGGAAACTACCGTGTCCTACCAAAGTATTATTATTATTATTATTACTGTCATTATTACTTGTGACGGAGCTTTTGGCCGGTGGCAATTTCCCTTAACACATACTTCTGCAATAGACGAAATTTTTTCTATATAACAGATAAAATGGTCGGCACCTTCCTTGGTAATTTATTCCTTTCTTTGAGGTCTTTACCTATAAATGGAAACTTTTTGACTCATTTATGCTTGAAATCAAAAATTAGTTTACGGCCATTGTCTTACTACTCTTAAGTTTTCTCCGAATACCAATCTGTCTGCATGACTGATTTATGTCTTACTTACTCCCAGCAGTTTCTTTAACAGTCTCATGTCTTCCAGTGACTCCCACTGTTATTACCTCAGATACTGACCTTATTTTATGCAAACAATTCTAGTGCCACCTCTCCAGCTTCTGTATTTAATACCCGCAACGGAAATACCATACCATCCCGCCAAATTCAGATAAGGACATAAAAAAAACTTTAGTATCATGACTACGGCAAACTATCTAGGCCAGTGTTTCCCAACCTTTTTTGGGTCATGTCCGCCTTTCAACATTTTTTTGCCCCCCCATACATAATTTTTAATAAAAAAATTAATTGTTATTAAAGAAACTGATATAGTATGGTTTTTTTAAAGAAAACACTTTAATATTATCATAAAACTCATTAAGTAAAATTAAAAAACATATAATGAAATACTAAAATTCAAATTCAAAAGATTTATAATAAACATTTATTATGGCAATTTAGTGTGATTCTTTTAAGAATTTGCTTTTTTGCTATATTTTGTAACCATAACTGGCATTGTGTTTAAATAACCCAAAGAGAAAGCGGTAAAGTCAATTTCTAAATTGCCCCCCTAAAAACACCAAATTGCCCCCCTGTAGGGAGTGGGCCCACGTTGTTAAACACTGATCTAGGCAGTAGAATCTGAACTGTATGCTCCTTATGGATAGCAATTGCAAAACAGAATTTATATTTGAGGGTGAAAAGATATAATACACGTTTTTAAAAGCTTAATTATTGTTTACTGTGAGTTGAAAAACGGAATAATAATTCCAGCGCAATGAATTTCAATCCCATTTACTACAATAATGTAGTATTAAGTGCTCTTTCCTGAAACTTAAATGCTTAATTGATAAATTGTTTTTTATTCATTCGGTAATTTCCACTGTAAATACTACAGTGGCATCATAAGTCGAAATAGCAAAACAGGTTAAAATTAATTACGTGTAAGTAAGCAGCAAAAGTCTTGTAAGTTGGTGTTACGAAAGGCCAAGCAGGCTGTATGCTGGCTCGAGTTTCCTTTAAGTCGATTGCTGCGAGGCGCATCCGACCACTTACCAATCTCGGTAAAAGTCCGCCGACGCCCGGCCCACAAATAAACCGCAGTGGAAACCAACCGACCGGCTACAAAGAACACTATGTAGCCACCTACCCCTCGTGCCTTGCGGTGTTTATTGGAACTGTATTTTGTGCTTTGGCCACGTAACTTGAAACGGAAACTACATTTTAGAGCTATTACTGACTCGGAGTACAGACTCGAAGGGCCGACAACCACACCATCATTGCCAGCCAATAGTTTGACTAGTGCATATAATGCTGTGCTTCAAAATTGTCAACAAAAACCGTAAATATTTTAAAATGTTTCAAAATTGTGTCTTTTATTGGATAAAACTATTAATGTTTCAAAGCTGAACTATTTTGTGTAATCGGTGAAGTATTCCTTTATCGTACACTACTATTACTATCACGTATTTGAAGCCTCTTCCTATTACCATATTTTTATGAAGTCTCTCCCAACTCCACAGAGAGTGAAGCAATGAAACAGGCACTAACCGGCTATGCTTCTGTTCGATAACTATCAATGTTTTCAGTGAAAATATAATTGAGACATCGATGGTATCAAAATTTATCGTCCTTAACTGCAAATTGTGATGCTAACAACTAAAATTCGCAAAACTTTGGTAATATTTGCTCTATACTCTAGCTTCTTAGGCGGTAACCCTCAAACTAAGTATCTGGTAGGACATGAGTTCAAATTACGACCCAGCCATCAGGATTTCAGTTTTTCAAGGTTTCTCAAAATCGCACGAGTTGAATACAGAGATGATTTCCTCATGAGACAGGATTCCTGTTCCTTGTCCTCTAATAACATCGAAGTTTGTAGTCGTTTATTCACAGTCATTTGGGAGAACGCTGAATCAGTCCCCAATCTCTGCCTCTTAAATTAAATATTTCACAAACGAACGTACGCTTATCATAGAAATCATAAGTTACACGAATCGTAGACAGATAACCACACTTAGGCTTCCTCCATTGGTCCAGGAACTCACAATCCCTAGTTCAAACTGCCCAGTGGAATCATTGGACAAATTCTTATATTATAAGAATCAAGCTTTTGCGTGATCCGATAGGGTCCGTTTGCAAATAATAATAACAAATAATGAATTAACTACCGATAAATCGCAGAGTAATTTTGATGTCGAAAACGTTAGGGAGACGAGGTCCTAATGTATAAGCTAGTATAAAGGTTAACAGAAAAATGAGCGGGAATTTACATGTTTTTACAGAAAAAAACTGGGTAGGACTCAACAGCAAATAGTTGGGGAATACTTGAGTTAATATGCTGAGAAATAGTATAATCTACGACGTGGTTTAAGTGTTCAAAGACATCCAAATATCCGGACGAAAATTTGTAAAACATTTAGATCACAGACGTTAGCACTTTATTCAGTAGGCCATCCATGGAGCTTAGACAGTTTGAAGTTACATCCCGTGTGTTCAACAGTTTACTTGCCTGTGGGTTAGTTAGATTCCTACACTCAGCATTGGTTGCTTTAACTATTGTTCTCCGTTGCTGAGTTGAATAAAACGTAGACAGAGTCTCCCTGAACGGTACACACAAAATACGTAAATTATTGAAAGTGGAAAGTCGTCAAAATGTCGATTGACTAATTATGTGACCACACTAGGCAAAGGAAGATGAAAAATAGTTTAAACTACAAATGTGTTCATTTTCAAGATATATACTCTCTCCACGAAAATAGAGGATACTGTAAGTGAACTAAGTTTTCTGTAGTCAGAAAGTGGAGTGCGGTTTTGTGGTTATCCCCTCGTGTGATTGCAATGTTGTGAAAGAAATAATTATTTCAAAGTTATTATTTTATCTTCTTGCATGTTTATTACTTAACATTAAATATTTCTCTCTAGAGAACACAAGTATTACCTCAGTAGATACAGTAATGAATAAACTACAGTAACAAATGCTTCGAATCGACAATTAAAGCCAGTATGCTGCTATGTATGCTTGTTGTTGTTTGATTAATGAAGCAGTTACGTAAATGAGGGTGTTTTCTATCTTACCTCCGAATTTCTCCCAGTAATTTGTAGGAGAGGATAAGAAATTTTGGTTCACAATTTTTATTTCGTTGAAAAGTTTGATCAATGTATAACATGTGTTATACGTTCAATATTCACCACTGTGGCTTATTATTTTAGTGTTCGGAGCTATGGGAGAGGCATGCTGTTAGTGATTAGATCTGATTAACCTAATACCACTCACTCTAATTACCGTTTTAGCAGGAGTGTTTACCGTAACCACCTAGGTATGTATACAAGAGATGATAACGTTACACGGAGCCTGGCGGGTAAGGGGCTGGCTAGCATTGGGCAGGATGCTGGCTCAATCTCTTCTCCAACCAGCTTGATTTAGGATTCGTATGGTTTGTCGATTTCACTCTAAGCAAATGCCGGGAAGGTTCCCCGAAAGTGCATTTCTTCCCATTAGTTGTTGTCAGACCCGTCCAGACTCTAATGATCTCAGCGTCGAAAAATCGTAAAAAACTAGAAAAAAAATATATCGATCCCGCTCCGCACCAAATTTACAGTTTCACAAACTGGAGAGTACCATGAAAATTATGATAGCACCTCTCATGTCTTTAGACAGATACTTTGCCATTTATAATAACAACCAAACGGTAAGTTGTTCAACAGGAAATTTTGTTGTACTGAAAAAAATATTATTTTAACTAACTGGTCTCTTCTTTAAAGGGTGTAATGAAGAAAACTAGAATTGATTTTTAAAAATAGCTTACACTCCGGCGCAAACGACAAAACTAAACAGACTGAATCAATATTTAATCCAATTAATTGAGAACAATATGTGAAGAATCTTATGATTTTAACAATATTCCTTGTTTTTGGTAGTACTTTTCTATTAATGAGTTGAGATTTGTGTTCGAGCGTTAACAACACTGATTTCCATCTTCTTTGCATATTACGCAAAGATGAAATAATTTCACCATCGATTTTAGATTTAACTTGATATAAAAGCAAGAAGTAATCACTTGTGGTGGATTAGAGGGATCCTTGATGTATCGCCTGTGTTATTTTATGCTACGTCCTTATTAAAAGAAGTCTAAAAGGTTTCAGAAATCTTGAATGAACATGTTAAATGATTGCCATACACTACCACAGTAGGCACAACAGATGTGGTATTAAAGCCTTTACAGGATCAATTTCCGGCATGTAAGCGCATATCACAATTCTTTAGGCGAATTCTAACACAGTTCCCATTCGGTCCCCAAAAAATATAGAATAAGACAAAAAATATTTTCATGTTTAAATAATTTGGGAAAAGTCTCTTCTCGATAATAAATAATTTTAACGACGGTAATCACTATGGACCATTCGAAAAACAATCGAACAAAATTTTAATGGGAATTTGCAAAGTTTAGTAGTTACACCGTTTAATGGAAACGCGGAAAACAAGTTATTCTGAAGCTGATATCTTTGATTATCGTCCAGTTAAATATCAGAACCTTGTTTCGTCCCTTATTTGTTGTTTGATAATTTCCTAATCATATAACTTGTTTTATCTGGGCCAGCTACCGTGTTCAGTCACTGCACACTGTAAATTGTACGACTCGTCCTGCTATTTGAATGCTTCGCTCGTAATGCATTTGAAAATCTGTTTGTTAGTGTTTGAGATGACACCTCAAAGTCGAAGCATTATTCCAAGTTTGCTAAACTGCTTCTTCAATGTGATATTCAAACTTGAGGAATAAAAATCGCGGGAAGTTCTATCAAGAGGTATCTAAATGGGTTCCTTGCCGTACATTTGCTGTGGGATATGGGTCACTGATTTTATGGAGTTTCGAGAACATCTAAACGTTTCCAGCAAAACTAGGTAAGCATTGGTTACAGCTTCTCTTTTCAGTGTAAGCAAAGGAACAGGATCCCGAAAATAGTGTCAATAAAGCAAAAAATAAGCTCTTTCTGAAGAAAAAAATAATAATGAGAGAAGTAGTGTTCGAAATATTCTTATAAAAATAGCTGATCATTCAGTTACCGTATTGTGTATCTTGTTAACAGCGGCTATAAGAGAACGAAAGAAATCTAGAAGAAGGCACACTCTGATGTATCTGAAGCATATAACTGCTCCAATGGGTTATAATGGCACATGGAAGTGAAAAAAAAGATAAATATTGGAAAATGATCTGAAATACACTAGACAGTGTAAAATTTGATAAAAATTGGATAATTTTTAAAATTGCGTGTTAATAAAACAAACGACTGTTTAATAGATCCAGGTATCTACTGAGTAGGTATGAAATCGTGTTGAATCTTTACTCTGTTCATGAAAAGTGTCTTTCTGAGTTGTTGGAGTACTGATGGACGAGAATTAATGAAATTTTGAATTTATATTCTCACCTTGTGAATAAATACTTGTCTAGGTTTTACTATTCGAATTCTTTTCATTACACCGTATGTTAAAGTATAAAAAACGATTAAAATGTCTGCAAATATCTCTTTCTTCTATTTTCTTACAGTACGAAAATCACCTGAAACAAAAATAAAATCCATATAAATAAATAAAATAAGAGTGTAACCTGAATAAAAACTGTATATTTAACATTTTTTTTAAAAAAAAGCTGGGAGCACTGTTCATAATCAATTATATTTAAAATTTGTGTCTTTTTTTTGGATGAAATGCATGCGCAAGGAAACTAATGGTCGGATTTTAATGGTTTTGGTTGTGAATAAATAGAATAAAGTAAATAAAATAAAGTACGGCGACGGTGTGGGGAAGGGGTAGAATAAAGAATATTTAATTTTTACGGGAAGTCAGAAAGCTTAAAAAAATTGAAAATAAACGTATCGGACAGATTAGAATCCATTATTCATTCAACGCGATTAACACAGAAACTACTGGACCGTTTTTGATGGAATTTAGAATGATGAACATCACATGATACCATTAGTAGAACAGGGAATGTTTCTTTTTGACATTATGTAGTAACGCTGAAAAATGAAGATGGACGTGAAGGAAAATTACGTACCTTTTTCGCTCAACATGATTCCCTCAAAAACTGCAGGTATAATTTTGTTATTGGTTTCAAAAAATGTTCAGCACATAGTTACGGAGTAAAATAAGGGCGTTTTATTTTGATATGATGTCGAAAAAGCTAAGAAATTATGATAAAAGTGGTCCAATAAGGAGTAATCAATTGCAGATCGTGTTTTCAGCGTACGAGCACTAATGAATTTCTCGTAGGAATCAGTATACAGTTTTGCAAGATATTACCTGAGACATAATTGGTTAGAGAAAATCCGTTCATTAATAATACACGTGAACGAAGTTTAGGGAAACAGGAAACTCAGTAATAAAGCAATGAGGATGCGCAAAAGCAGAAGAGCCTCACTTCGGAACTGTCCCCTGATAGCAGTGGGAGGGCTGTTGGAATATTACTGTCCTCCGCGCCCCCAGTCGGTCCGTTTCTTTTTATCTCTCCATGTCGGGTGTCAGTGTGGCATTTACCAGTCTGCGGTCGTATATTCGCGGCCGTCGGTCGTAAAAATACAGCACGACGAGCTCTGTCGGCAAAGGTTGGACCAGCTGTAAAACAAGAGTTGCAGACGCGGCAGACTTACATTTGTTCGCCCTCCAACTCATCCCGAGGCACACGGCGACTGCTCTCTCTCTGTGCGATACAGGAAACTGTCACTGCACTTCGTGACTCCAACACTGTTCCGATTCTTGGAATAATTTATTCACTATTCTTTATGCTCCCTTGCCCAATATCTGCCTAAATTGAGGCGTAATTCAGGCATTACATAACTTTAATCCGGAAGTGTTTCAATTCTTCCCAGAAAACATATGTATTTTTTCTTAATTATACACCACAACTCACAAAAAGTTCACCTTTTGTACTTACGAACAGTAATGGATCATGGCAATGATATATACGCGTATTAAAGTATCGGCAACATTTTCACATTTATTTCGAACTTTTTTTAGTTATGGCCTCGTCGACGTTGAGGTCATTAAAGACGGGATAGGACTGGGGACAAAGAACTGGAAGTAATTCGGTCATGGTATTTTTGAAGGAAGCATCCCGGCATTCGCCAGGAGTGATTTGGGGATTCTATGAAAAACCCAAATCTGGATCGCCGTCCGGTGATTCGAACCGGCGTCCTCCAAAATGCGACGCCAAAACGTTAACTACTAATTTTTTTAGCAGTATTTCTATATTATGGGCCTATACACGTGGCTGATCATATTATTTTCACTAAATGTATTTCAAATTTATTTCGCTGGAATCAATTGAAGAAATCCACAATGTATGTGTATTTCGAACTAAGTTATTCCAATATAACTAATATTGTATTATATTACAAAGACGTTTCTTTGTATTTGTTCAATCTAGAAAACTGTGGTTTTGCATAAATGCTAGTGGCAGAAACAAAATGTTTCTGAGCTGAAAACATGTTATTTCCGATTGGTCTGTACAAGTTACCTCTAATATTCACCGAGTGTGGTAGTGTACGTCTAGCGTTCTGGCCTCGTATTCGGGAGGACGCCGGTTCGAATCCCCGTCCTGGCATCCAGATTTGGGTTTTCCATGGTTTCCCAAATCACTCCAGGCAAATGACGGGATGCTTCCTTCAAAGGCCATGGCGGAATTCCTTCCAATCCCTTGCCCCCCATCCTTTCCCGTCTCTGAAGACCTCGCTGTTAAAGAGACGTTAAGCAGATTAAAAAAAATCAAAAAAATCTGATATTCTGATCCCACCAGAGATTGTTTTGTACCTGTGCTTCCTTAGGCTACGCTGCTATCTGGGGTATAATTCTACTAAATTCAGCTATGAACGCTTCTGTTTATTACTGTATAGAAAATTAAACTTATGAACTAGAATTGTAAATTAACAATAAGAGTAAAATTAAAGTCAAAGCTGCTAAGCGGTACTAAAAATATTGCAAACATGAAAGAGTTTCATAAAATACAAGCAGTAAACAAAATGAGCTTAAACATACCTAATTGTAATTATCGCACTTCAAAGAAACAAAATTATGGTAATTGAAATTTCCGCTGACACAGCTTGCGAGGCTACCAGTCACGCACAAATTAATTTACAGTAAATACTGTTCAGCTATTGTTATGAAACATAACACCTCTGTTCACAACCACTAAATTAAATGCCATATATATTTCCCGCTGTACTCGAAAGATTCAGTTAAAAACCGTTGAGTGCCATCAAAGACTGCCATTGAAACAGGCGAAATGGAATACATTACCAAAGCACGTAGAGAATAATTAAATTGCTTGAGAGTATTTTTCGTCACAGAGATCAGTAGAAATATCAAAATCATAATATTGCGATTATACAGTACGTTATTATGAGGCAAGATTAGATACAGCTACTTAAAAATGGCGTTTGCTAGCGTATTAATGTTATACTGAAACGTTTTATAATGACATGTACCAGTTCCAGTTATAACATACTCTATTTTGGATTTCAGAAGACGTCACCAATAAAACGCAGTATAGGGTTGACGATCTTGCTGACGCCTTTTTAAAGTTCTTTCCAGTTTGCTTCGTCAAAAGCAGTCATTCAGCTACAAAATGTACAGGAAACCTTTAGTACAAGAGTCACGAACAGACGGTGTATTATACTTCTATCTTGTAGAATAGATCTTATTTTAAATTATTTGAAGGAAACAAAGCGTTAGTCTGCAGAAACAAATGAGTCAAATGCTGACTAGATAATTTTATGCAGAAGTTTAAATTATTAAAAGGCTGAAACGATTTTTAAAAATGTAGACGTTACATACGACGCATTAAACGTGGTTTATGAACTTGAGGATTGTCGAAAATAGGCACATTACGTCACGACCGCTGTCAAAATCGTTCCGGTATTTCGTAAAATATGGGAGACAGGGAGCACTTTTGGTACATGTTTGCGCATATCGGCACATATTATATTTCAGTCAGACAAATCTCCATCAACTGTGTTGCAAATGTTGTATGAACTTCACACGGCAGACCTTACGACGAGGATGTGGAATCAACAACGATGTTTAATTAACTGTCTGTTAATCATCGTTTACCGATATCAGCCAAAACAAAAAAAAAACTTTTCTGGCCTCGGTGGCGTAGGGGCTGGAGTACTGAATCCACGTGCCGAGGATCACGGTTCGAGTCCGGCCTAGGAGATAGGTGTTGATTTGTCTTGAACTTGAATAATAATCAGGAAAAGCACACGGGTTGATAATATATGAAACGCAGAAGCTGACTGTGTGGCTAACCGGCCGAAAACTGTTAAAAACAAAAGAAAAGAAAATACAAAATTCTTACAATTTTTTTCCATCGATCCAGTTAACCTTATAATACAGTTCAAATTTATTTCCTGTAATGTCTTAATTGCCGATTAAGACTCTTCAACAATTGATACCCCGGGTGGGGTAGCATATTCTCCACCAGTGAAAAACTGTTACTGACCTGTTGAAATTTGGATTAATTACTTCCTTATAATGTCATCTTTACGTTTTGCACTCTCCTTTTCCGGAAAAGTTGCCACCAATTAAATTAAAAATGCTGAAATGTGGGACGTTCCGCAACGGCAAAATGTTAGCAGCACTGCAAAAATGAAACAAAAATATGGTACAGGGATCATATATCAACCTAAACAGGTTCGTTTTGTCATAATGACCTTGGTTAGGTTGAAATTCGGCCTGAAACAAAAGTAAAAAATTTACGGGAAATTCGTTCTGCTCAACCCATGTCGGAAACTGCACATTTGTTTACAACGGAAGCAATGGACTATCTCTGATTGCTTATATCGACTGTAAGACGACAAGCGTTGTTGTACTGCATTTCGGATAAATATTTTGTATCTGTTAATTTCATATGACGTTTTACAACGGAGTGAAGCTAAAACAGCAAGAAAACATTACAACAAACGATTAAACCAACATTTCAAGAGATTGTCATTGATTTCGCATCGCCGGCAGCATCTAAAAGTTGCGCTGCAATGCCATATTTCAGAATTTTTAGTTTATTTGGTGGCGACTTTTCCAGAAAAGGAGGGAGCAAAACGTGAAGACGTTATAAGGAAGCAGTTAGTCGAAATTTCAAGAGGTCAGTAACAGTTTTTCGCTGGTGGAGAATATCCTACCCCACCCGATACCCCCACCGGCCCCTTTCGTCAGCAAATGAAGAAAGATGCTACGCTAGCACCATTTTTTTTTATGCTTATTGCTTCATGCTTCTTCGATGTCGAGGTCATTAGAAGCAGGAAAGGACTGAAGGCGAGGAATGGGAAAGAATTTAGCCATGTCCTTTTCAATGAACCATTCGCCTGGAGTGATTTGGAGAAACCGTGGAAAACGCAAATCTGGATAGCCGGACCGGGATCGAAGCCATATCCTCCCTAACGCGAAGCCAGAGCGTTACCGCGCGCCCACCTCGCTCCGTACCTACTATTATTTAAAAGCTCTGGGGTCGTACATAGCTTGAAACACTTACTAACTTCTGAAAAGGTCTTGAATCGATGCAAAATACTTCAATTATAACTACTTAGGACATGGAAGTAGGAATCAAAATAGAGGAACTGTAGAGGATACCGTTGATATTTCACAAACTGTTAGGATCAAGGCTTCTGGATAACATGTGAGCAAACAATTTTCCGCAAAAAGTTACTTTTGGTGATGTTTTATTACGATTTGCGTAACGCATTTCGAGAACTAAATCTCATTTTCAAACGCAAAATTTGTACATTTGTAATGCTTGCATTTATTTCTGTTGGGCACTAATAAATCTTTTGTAGTTTTTCTGGTTTTTTTTTTTTTTGAGTGCTGTACTAGATCAAGAATGTAATTAAGTAGATATGGAATAATTTTCTAATCGAACATACGTTTTTGAATGTTTCTTGAAACAAGCCATCATAGAAACTTAGAAGTGCACATTCTCAATATATGAAATGCACTGTTTGAAAGTAAAACGTTATCTAAACAAAGATAATTCAGTATATATAATATAGAAGAAACAAAGATAATATGCAATGACATGATTAAGGATATATGTTATTATACAACAGAGATTACTTATGATTTTGCAGATGTGATAACTAAGAAACAAAATGACAAGTACGTTGGGATTTAATAGATGATGGTACATAATATATAATAATGTGTCAAAAATTTTAAAAAGGTCACGGAATCGCTTTCTAATTTTTCATTTAGTAGCAAATCTTTATATAATTTATTATGAAAATAAATTTCACATTCTTCCATCGAATCCATATGGTGGCTTTTATTTAGGCGGTGGAGTACCTTCAAATCTAAGTCAATGCCATTCAAAGGGTGGCCAGTGTTGTATATGTGTTTTTTGTTTGTTTGTTTTTTTAATGGCTTTTGGCTTCGAGGCCATACAGCCAACTCAAGTGTATATCGAATCATCCAGTGATAGCTTCACAGTATATTATTTTCCAAGTGGCTCTAAACACAACACGATGGACATGACATACAGATAACACATAGGCTACACTTAACACCCATGCCCTCGGCCGGACTCGAACCGGCGACCTTCGGCACGTGGAGGTAACACTCTAGCCCCTACGCTACCGAGGCCGGCTATATGTGGGTTGCAATAGCTGATTTCGTGTGTTCTCCGTTTATGAAGGCATTAATGTGGTATAGGTATCTAATTTGGAAATTCCTGCCAGTTTGCCTTAAGTAGAATTTTGAACATAGTTTACATGTTATTTTATAAATACCTGACTCCAGGAATGGGTCTGCATTAGTGTTAATATTGTGAATTAATTTCTATTGTATCTTGTTTTTGGTTCAAAATCCTATGTTTATTTTGTGCGATCTGAGTAAATTTGCAATTTTTGGGATACTGTGCCCACATAACAGATGCTAGTAATGAATTTTGCTGTCTGCTTTTCATCTTTATTGAGTTTAGTAAATTTCTTAGTCTTATTTATTTTCATTTCCATTATTTCTATCATCTTGCTAGGATAATGATTTGCAAAAGCAACCTGTTTTATTATATCTAGCTCATAATCATAGTTTACTTTGCTTAAGGGGATATTATTCACCTTGTGAACTATGGACCCGTAGGCTGCTTGTTTATGTGTATTGGGGTGGCAAAATCCTGACGGTATATTACAATCAGTTATTGTATTTTTTCTATGAATTGTGAAGTTGTGTTTATTATTGAGGTTTGAGTGCATAGGTCTAGGAAGTTTATGCTCTTTTCTTTTTCAAACTCTGATGTAAAATTTATTTTGGGGTGTATGTTGTTGAAGATATTAAGAATATGTTTTATATCATTTGTGTTACCATGGATTAGCATTAGTATATCATCTACATAGCGTTTATAATACAGGATCTTTTTAATACATGGGTCAGGGTTGTTTAAGATTTTCTGTTCAATATGGTTTATATAGATGTCAGCAATTGTGCCAGAGATACTGGAGCCCATTGCAAGGCCATCAGATTGTTGGAAGATTTTGCCACTGAAAATGAAGTAATTGTAATTTAGAACCAACTGGAGTAAATCAATGAGCTCAACTATTTCTGTTTGTGAGGATTTTTAATAACTGCCAGGGCTTCCTGCATGGACATTTGTCTAAAGGTTAGTTATATCAAAGGAAACAAACTGAGAGCCTATTGGGATATATATGCCTTTTAGTATATTTGCAAGTTCAGAGCTGTTTTTGATGGAATATTCAGTTTCTTATGATTTTTTTTCAATAAAACGTCTAACTTTTTTGTTAGTCTGTACGCAGGGCTATTCATTGAATTGACTATTGGTCTGATATGACTTCCTTCTTTATGTATTTTAGGCTGTGATCGCAGGCGGGGGGCTTTGAGATTCATGAAGAGGAGGGATTTCTTTTCAGTCTCTGTTAGTAGGAAAAAGGTTCTTTTTAACTGCTCTTTAGTTATGTTATGGAAAACTTTTGTGGGATCCTTCTCTATCTGTTTTATGTTGTTTTCACTGAAGAACTTAAGTGTTTTTTCTATACATTCATTTTCTTTCATTATTACAATAATATTACCTTTATCTACCTTGGTTATTATTGCTTCATTACTCCTAATTTTTTTTGCTAATGCTGAGCACTGTATTTTTGTCTTTATGTGTGTTTTTGGGTTTGTCTTTGTTTTTCTACTACTCTCTTTCAAGTAACTTATTGATTTTGTACCCTATTGCAATTTTGGTATTGTCATCTACTTTAGCTAAATCAACAGCGTTTTTTTTTTTTTTTTTTTTTTTGTGACTATCAATTCTTTAAGTGTGTTGGTGTTGAGGTGTTGCTTTATGTTGTATTTCAACCCCATGTTCAGTAGTACAATTTATCTATCATTGGATGAGTTTCAAAGTTCAATCTCTCATTATAAAGGCACATTTAGGCATATAGATTTCGGTTTTTCACAGCTTCTAGGAAACACACGATGCGAATGTTATAACCGTTCCCCACAGCACTTATTATTGCTAACAGATGATTTGTTTGCAGTGCTGTTCTGTAAAATCTGTTAATTAAGTGTGTTCTCTTTGGAAACACGTATCTCTATAGGATATTCTGCCACATTCGTTTCAAATACGAATAAGAACCATCAAGAGAAATGATTATGGAAATTTAATGAGAGGCACTCGTTACCGGGTTCTGACACTCAGCTTGCCCGAAATGACCCATTTGGGACTCACCGTTAATTATTCTCTCTCCTGCCCGCTCGATACATCCCTAATCCCGTCCGCAAAGAGTGGTTATTGTATCCACTTGTTTTGTGTGTTCGATTTGAGAGGCCTAGTGTTCTTCCCTTCACACTAACAAGCCATTTTCAATTCAAATATTTGAGCTCCGCTGCTTGTATTAGCGCTCGTTGCACAAGACCATCCCCGCACACAGCAGCCAGGAGGCAGTATCGAGTTACTTTCTAATTCACCACAGACAGCGAGAGAGACGCAGTACTTCACTCGCTTATCTGTCACATGTAACTCGGTAATTTAGTACAGATTCGTCACAAAGTATGGAATAAATCTCACCGTGAAGTCCTCCTTTCGCCTTAACCGTTATTAAAACTTAATTCTTCATTACGATATGAATTCAACAGAATAGAAGAAATGTTTAAAATATTTACCTATCTGATAACATCTTTGTATTAGTCCAATTTCATATTATTCTAAATAAATATCATTATTGAACAACAAGTGACATTTACTGACATGCAACTAAATCAAGTAAAATTTTGACTGTTACTGCTAGTTGCTACATTTTGTTCGACGTTGGTGGATAAACTGTATGACTATGGCCTCGTATTCGGGCGGACGCTGGTTCGAGTCCCATTCCGGCTTTCGGTTTTTCATAGTTTCCCGAAATCACTCCAGGCGAACATTGTGATGGTTCCTTGAAAAGGCCATGGCCGAATTCCTTCGCGGCCCCTTCCCGTCTGTAATTACCTCGACACCGACGAGGCGTAAAAACAAAATAAAAATAAAAAATACATTTTGCACGTAAAGAAGAGAACTAGGTGATTCACAAGTAAGGCAATAAAAAAGTTCTGCATCGCATACCTGCAACGTTTAGAACTTACCAGAGCTTCGGTGGTTGCAAATCTTTCTATGTATACGTGAAGCAAGCTTAATTCGAGCTGCGAATTGGATTTTACAGTAAGCCGGCTGACAGCAGTGCTAGGCAATGCCTGTCGAGATAGCTGGTCTTTAAAATACTCAGCTTTCGGCTAGACGGGAAGAAAATTTCTAGCGCTAAGCGAGAAAATTTTGCATAGTCACACTTATAAACTTTTCGGTAATGTTAATTCGAAATATTTAATTAAATTCGAGACATAGGTCTATCTTATTAGTTAGGCAAGTGAGGATAATGAGTAAAATAAAAAAAGAATGTTTTAAACATATGAAGACTAATTAACTGAAAAGATTCATAGCACTGCAAGTAAAATTAACACGAATTACATATGAATGTTTCGTTCACGGAGTTCCAATGTTGGGTTACAACTTCATTTGCATGAACTATATCTGACGAGAGTTCGCAAACACAATAATATACGTTTTAGTATTTCATTCTCAATGTGGAAGCTTGATAATTTGGATGATTTGACAAGTGGGCTGTTTCAGCTCATTTAGTAAGTGATTCTGGTATGTTGAGACCTGTACGTACAGTACATAAAAAAGAATATTGGAACCATCCACGCCTGATTGTAGTTGCATATCGCAGAAGTGTGCTTAGCTTACATCCTTATCGCACTGAACCACCGAGCATGGTGGGTGAGCGGTTAACGCTCTGGCCTCGCATTCGCGAGGACGCCGGTTCCAATCCCCGTCCGGCCATCCAGATTTGGGTTTACCATCGTTTCCCCAAATCTCTCCAGGCGTATGCCGGGATAATTCCTTCAAAAGGCCATGACCAAATTCCTTCCCGTACCTTGTCGCCAGTCCCATACCGCCTCTAATGATCTCGACGTCGACGAGAAGTAAAAAAACAGCAATAAACCACGTGAGCTTTGAGGTAATATGTTATGCCTCCAGAGATGCGCTGATGTTAAATGATTCTTGTCACATTGGTTTTCACGTCCCTTACTTTGAAATCAGCGTTCAGTACGCTTCTACAGGTTATTCTCGGTATCTATGAATTATTTAATCAATAATGCTATTGTTTCATTTTAAATGATGAATAGAATGAAGTATATACAGATAATCATGAGAAGTAATGACCGTTTTCTTGTAGAGTCTATGGTAATTTAGAGGGATACTTGTTCCGCAGCCACGTTAGATATTAAATCGTAAACCACGAACCTAGTAAGCAGAACGTCGAAAACAGTCCGAAAGATCGACGTAAGATATTTTGTAAACTGTCAGCTGACGCATGTAGACAACGTTGTGGTAATCCATCAACGGAGAAACAGTTGTCTCCACAGTGAAAACCATGTAAAGCAGAGAGGAATTTTACTTTTTTATTGTGCTCGTGGAGAAACACGCTTTGAGTAGCTGATCCAATAACAGGTGAGTCATATTTGTCTCCCTTATACTAACATAATGTTTTTCTATTTAAACAATGTTAACATTTGCAATAAATGACTTTTATGATAGTCGTAAATTTACAATATTGTACACAGCTAATTCTTCTAACGAATATTAAAATCTTGCCCGTTTTATTTCCTTGTTTCTTAAATCTTTACTGTTTGCGATAGACGGTTCAGCTTGCCATTTCACAGAGCAACAATAACCAGTAAGTATACAGATTCACATCTTTCACTTTGTTCCATTGTCTTTAATTAATTCTTAACCGGTCGCTCAACGGATTGAGATTACAGTTTATTATCATTATTATAACTAACCAATGGACCCTATCGGATCACGAAAAGCCTTAATGCTTGATGACTTTTTTTTTTTTTACATTTCATTCCTCTCAGGTAAAGCCTGGGAGGCGGGTTGTTGGAGAGTCGCGTGGACGCTTTTCAGCCTACTTAAATCTAAAGGGGTGGGAAGGGGGATGGAAGGTCGGCCATGGCCTTGTTGGAAACCATCCCAGCATTAGTCTTGAGTGACGGGGGAAAACCACGGAAAACCCCAGTCAGGATGGCCGAACTGGGTTTGACCCCGTTCCACCCAAATGATATTATGTAAGACGGCGAATTCGCCGTCTGCATATCTGGGTGATTAATGACTTGAAACTAAGAGTTTATGCAGTGTGTACGCTGGATACTTTTAAGCAGGGACTATTAGTTCCTTTGCAACGAGGGAAGCTTACGTGTTGCCATCTGTCTCTGATTCGTGTAACTTATGATTTCTATGATATGTGTACTTTTTTGTGAAATGTGAGTTGAGTAGGCATTCGCCCGCGTGACCGTGGAAAACTACCTTAAAAACTGCAATCAGGATGGCTTGATACACAGTGTCGCATTGTAGTGCACCTCCCCTTAAAACACTTAGCAACACTGGCAGCTGATTACAGTATAATTATACAGATTATGTATAAACTTTTTCAATAGGTAGATTAAATTTCTCCGTACTAGCTAGGTGGACTTGAACGCTGCTCATAACAAGATATTTCTGATGAAATGGACAGGGGAGGTCAAGTTGATAGTGTGGCACTAGATCTTTCAAAGGGCTTTGACAGAGTGAGCCATAAAATGGTGCTAAATAAGGTAAAAACTATTGGAGCTGATAAAAAGATGATTTGCTGGGTGGAAGAATTCCTAAAAGGTAGAAAGCAAAAAGTTAGGGTAGGAAATGCAATATCAAAAGAAGTAGAAGTGAACATGGGAGTCCCAAAGGATAGTGTATTGGGACCATTGTTATTCGTTATTCTAATGAATGATTATGTTAATGGTTTACTGTCAGAGATTAGACTGTTTGCAAATGACACAATGTTATATAAAAGGATCAAAACAATAGAAGATTGTAAACAGCTGCAGGGTGATCTAGATAGGATAACTAGCTGGGTGAGTCAACATGAGATGAAGATAAATGCAAAGAAGAGTCAGATTATTAGGTACACAGACAAAAAGTTAAAGGTTGATTAAGATTATAAAGTGGGGAAGGAGCTACTTATTGAAGACTGTAAATACCTTGGCATTACATTTGATAGCAAACTTAATTGGGGTGGACGCATTGGACAGGTGGTAGGGAAAGGGTTCAAAATCCTTCACCTGTTGGAAAGAGTGATGAAGGGATGCACTAGAGAAGTAAGGGAATGGGGGTACAAAACTTTGGTCAGACCACTGCTGGAATATGGTGGTGTAGTTTGGGATCCACATTTTGGGTAACAAATACAGGAGTTGGAGGGGGTGCAGAGGAGGGCTGCCAGGTTTGTCTCTGGAAATTACCGCAGCACACAATCGGTAACTAATATGATAAAGGAGATGGAGTGGGATTCATTGGAGGATAGAAGGAGGGTGAAGAGAGTCATGGGAGTGTACAAGGCCTATACTGCTGAAGAAGCATGGAAAGATATCGGTGGGAAAATTAAGACAGGTGTTTGGAAGGGTAACGTTTACCATTACAACAAGCTGGTATTTGATTTTCAGGCATAAGGGTGTGGGAAAATTTTCTTTCATAGGAAAGGGAGTGTGAGACTGGAATAAATTGCCAAGAGAAGTGATGAATAACTTACCGGAAACGCTGAAAGAATTTAAATTAAAAACTAGTAGAGGGTAAAAGTAGGTTTGAAGGTAAAAGGGAGGGGGTGTAGGGAGATTGCCACCGGAGCCGGCGCTCCATTGAAATTTTATCAATTATTATTATTATTATTATTTTCATCGATGACCGTACCATTGAGGTAACTCTTTCCGCAAGCTTCAGTTTTGTGCCAAAACCAGTTCTGACGTTTCTACTGCAGCTCAGACGTCATTAGCAGCTCGCTGAGTCAAACGCTCAGGAGTCGTATGACAACGAAGCCAATATCTGCGTTATCGCGTGGGCGACAGAAGGCGAGCAGCAAATGCAGCCAATCGGAATCGCGCGCTTTAATCTTGCCGGAGGAAGGGGCGTTGCAAATTTATTCGTGCCGGATATAAAAGGGCCTCTGAAAGGACTGGCGGAGTGCCGGCTGCCGCCATATTTCACGGCATTTACATCGGACGCGGCGGCGTCTTTGCTCTTTCTAACAGTATCCGAACTACACGTATAGAGGCTGAAAGCCAACCCAACCACTCTTCCAATATTGTATATCAAGATAGCGTTGTGAGCAAGCTGAAAGATATCATATGACAATTCACATCGGTCTGACCAGTAATATGTTACCTACGTTCAAGCTATTACTATTGTAAAATAATAACTCATTAAACATAAAAGGCTATCTTAGTCATTATGTCTATTACGTGGTACGTTGCCAGGCCTTCTTCGGCGGGCCAGTGACATCTGGAGATATTTTCGCTCTTTGACCATAGATGTCACTCTTATGGCAAGCTAGGAAGGAAGATTACATATTTATTGTCTGTGTACTGATTTAATAAAATTAATATTTAAATTAAAATTGCAAACCATAAAGAAAGATATGTATCTAATTTAAATCTATATGATAGTTTTTATTTGTCTTTTATTTAAGCTGTAGCAGTTATTAGAACTGTGTAGCAAAATGACAAAAAAATAAAATAAAAAATTGACAGACGATGAGAAACAGTAAGTTTATGAAATAGTGAGTGTAAGTTTACACCTCACGTGGGTTACCACAAAATATGAGAATCTTGAAATAACTGAATATATAAGCGACAAATTGTAATTTATTAATGCTAATAGCAAGTAAAAAAGTAATATAAGAAAATAATCAATCACTATTTGCTTTTGAAATTATACATTATTTAAAAACTTTACCAGAAGAGTAAAAATTTAAGTAATTTTTGAATGATTTTTTAACTAGTTATTAAAAAAAAAGCAACTTTTATTGGACTCTTAGTTTATTCTTGATACGTTTCGCGTCTCATTGAGGTATCGCCAGCAATACAAGGTTTTTATTACAGTTCTGCATGAACCTTCAACCAACATGCTAATAACTGGAGGCAGTTGATCACTTATGATTTCGCAAATCATGACACTTCTCTGTTTCATTGGTCTTTCAGAATGATTCTCACGAGGATATATAAGTAGTATTTCAAAATGTTTAATCACAGCCTAAATATTTCTCACATGTGGCTACGGAAACTTGGGGTTGCGGCAAATTAGAACTAAACGGTTTTAAAGAGGTGTGCAAAATTGGAGATTCTGCTGTTACAAATGTAAATCCTGACTGGGATCCATTGAAATTGTATGTAATGGTCATGTTAATGGTATCGTTAACTTAGTCCAAATAATTGGCGTTGTGAATTAAAACAAAATAAAATGATAGTAGTTTAAAAATCACGAGTAAACTCTATTTCTATAGTGATTGAATGTATTAACCAAGTAAGCTTTAGAAAAAGGGACAATAATCCTCGTATAATAATTATTGAGAATTTGGTCTTAGATTTTGTGAACAATTCCGGCAATCATATTGCCACATACCTTTCGTCCATAGCTGTTATGCTGTTGATACATTTACGATAATCTCTGTTTAATTCACAGATGAAACGTGGTACTATAGAGTAATTCTTATTGCAGATATTTTATTATTTTTAACCTAATGATCACACAGAAATACAATAAGAGCTACATTACTTATGGTTGGCATTGAAAATGGAGAAATAAACTATCAGGAAAGTAACTAACACTTTTTTGTATCAGTTATCAAAATTAGAAACATCTAAATAAAGCTTCATCGTCATAAACATTTTAAGGAGTTAAAACTCGAAAAACTTCTTACTGATTGTCGTACGCACACATAAGGTTATCTCTTAATCGCCAAGATCTATTTGCGGACGTACGTGAGTTTCCACCAAAACACCGATGCATGAATAATGGAAAACTGCTATGGAAACTCTTTACCTCTTAATTATATTCCACAGAATACCTTGACATTTTCAGACAGGCTCTGAAATACTTTAAGTGTGTCTCCTTGTTTAGTGGTAATTATGCTACTCAAATTTACATTCGCATTTCCTGCCAAGAACATTTCTTTCATTATTTATGTAAGTCGACGGAAATACCTTCGCCATGCAAACGTAATGTATTTTGTGCGTTTAGACTAGCGGGTTATTCACCTTACATACATTAACGCTGTGTGGCGGAATTCCAGAATGATTCGTACTGTTTTAATATTCCGCCACGGCTGTCTGATATTAGACCACTCTCTGCACTTTCAATGGAGTGGATAATTATTCTCATGCACTGGGTATAGTGCTAGAACTAGGCGTCGGAATTTAAAATTCTGATGAGCGAGTAGCTCTGCACAGTAAGATGTGAATCGGATATTAAAATTGAGAACATTCATTCTGTTTGCGAGCAGTATATTATCTCAGGTTATACCTGAGGCAGTCGACTGGAACACGTCCCAGGAATAAGCAGAGGTCAACGGCTCATGAATAATGCAATGGCCGCAGTGGTATTTCTGTGAAAATAAAACAGTAATTTCGCCACCCCGCAGTTTACTCGCCTGAGCTGGAGTAATTCCCAGAAATATCGTTTGTTTGAAGATACGGACATTTTCTTTTCACCAGAAAAGTTTTTCCCCCCGAAAATAGTAATTATTTTGTGTGTCATTATATATCTGGGGTTCCGTGAATGTTTATTCCTACGATTTCCTGCAAAATCACAAACTGGGTATTTTCAGAAGATACTATAGGAGATATGGATAACTACTACGCTCCCATCACTAAGACAAATCGTAAAGTTTTATCTCTAGAACGTAGAGTGAAGGGGTATTATTACATATTCCTTACACCATCAAGTCGAGAAAAAGTTTAACTAGCGTAATTTTAGTCCCAAAATTTCAAGCTTTTTTCTCTATCTCAAGAGGTTAGGATATTTCTGGTGTGAAGTCTGTGGCTACACACATTTCTGCGAGATCACTAAATTGAATATCTGATACAGAGAAACAAGAAATTCTGTATCTAGCTCTTCATACCATGGGCGTATCCAGCGAGGGGCAGAGGGGGGCTGCTGCCTCCCCCTCACCCCCTAGAAGAAAAATTAAGTCACCTTCAATACGCTTCGACGAGTGAAGAACTGGCTCAGCAGCACTTTGGGAGAAAAAGATTGACTGAATTATGCCCGATGAGTGTGCATGGAAATTTCGTGAAAGAACACCATGAGATATTGAAAAACTAAATCATTGAATATTTTTTCTGAAAATCTGAGACAATTAATGTTTACATAAAAAACTAACTCACTTACGATCCTAATTAACTACATAGTAGGTCCTTAGATTAAGTGGTTGGACTAATATATTAATCAATAATAAAATGGTTTCCTGAATAGGTTTGAGTTTCATTTTCTAAGACATGTTTCAGTCCCCCACCCCACTTCCTCGAAACCAATATGAGTTGACCCCCCATTAGTTCAAATCCTGCCCCCCTCTAGTTCTGATCCTGGATACGCCCTTTCTTCATACTATCATACTAGAACTAAGTATTTATTTCTTTGTCTTCGATCTTAATCTGATCTTTTTTGTTTTTACTATCCCTTCTTTTTAAATCAAAAAGAATACTTGAGTTTAGTCTTAGGTGAAATAATGAAATTAAAAAACTTTAGTTAAATTATAATATACGTGACGTAGTCAATGCGAATCTTGGTATTTCGGCTGCATGATACTGCAGATTTAAGGCGAAATTTCTATGTCCTTTTCCAACAACCACTTTAATTTGGAGACCGTGGTATACTGGCTATACTGTTGCAAACAATATTCAAAACAGGAACCAAAGAGTAGGATGTTTGATGAGACACAATGAGCTTCCGAACTAAGAACATAAATTCCGCTAAACACGTCACAGGCACAGAAAGTGGAGAAAATTGTCTAACACGTTATGTGAAAAGTCCTTTCAATAAATTATTCTCGCAGGGGGGAAACGTATGGTTGCTGAAAAAGTATATTTATTTTGCAAGAAGTAGTTTGAAATATTACTTTTCAGTTGGTATCGTATTATTCGCAGAATAACAAAATGGAAACGTATCTGTGGTCTTCACTCCGAATTTGGTGTTACACAGGATTTTAATGTAACGTTAGCCGTGTGCAACGACACGTTAAACAAATTTTTCTGAATATTAAACCACATATAATAACGGCAGAGTGAAGCAGTGGATTTACTTTAATCTCACACTCTGCGTAATAACTTGCTTGTAGCTAGGTCCAAGCTGCATTGTCAAAACCATCATATTTCGAATCTCACCATTAGATTATAGTCATGGTAAGAGACTGTGTCAAAAGAACGTGCAACTTATCTGATTACATTGAACGAAATGTCACAATACTTAAACATCGACTAACAAAGAAATAATGTGAGATTTGACCACCACTTCTGGAGATAAAACGCTGCATAATACCACTGAAAATACAACCTTGGATTTTAGTATGACTGGGTGTGCACCGTAGCTTTCGTTTTCTGTATCGAAAGCAAAACTGATGAACCATGAAGAGGTAAAATGATGTATGTGCATTGTACTTAATGCGAGCGGCATTATAATGTGGACATGAACTGTATGGCTGTTATTATGAGCGCTATTTATCTGCTGAATAATCAGACGTGCGGCAGTTACATCAGCAGTAAATGACAGATGGGCGGTAACCCAGCAGATCGTAAATCCGAATGCCACTGCCGGTGGACACGCCGCTGATTCGTTTTGTACACCTATTACATTCAGTTCTCACAGAGCGGTAATGCTCTCGCCTCGAATTCAGGAGGCCGCGGGTTCGAATCCCCATCCATAATTCAGTTTACCATGGTCACTCCAGACCACTTCCGGGCTCTTTCCTTGAAAAGTCCATGGCCTAATTCCTTCCCCTCAATGCTTTTCCGCCCCTAATGACTCCGACGTCGTCAAGACTATTGCCTAGTATATGCAGCTAGGTTTCCCACAGCATTCTTTATGTAGATAAAATTCTCTTGTGTAACTAGCCGAAATATGTTGTTTCATCGTTCATAAACTCTGCCACCATTGTCACTTAGGGTTTATGAAAGGGATTTTTAATTTTAATACGGATGTACCCTCTCCTTACAAGTGTTTCACGTTTGTGTTCGTGAGATTAATAATACTATCTTTCCTGAGAGTATGACATATCTCATTCGGCTGATTCTTCAACTTCGAATAATGTAAATTATGAATGTTTAGATGAAAACTGCGAAAAATGGTTGATGGAAGAACTCGGTGACGGTACGATAAAGTGGAATAATGTTGACAGATCAATAAATTGTTGGAAATACCTTGTGTCTATTCTCTGTGGATGAATTTTCCCATTAAGTCTCTTCAACGGTAAAAGTAAAGTTGATGAATGATTCCTCAGACTTCCACGGCCATCTTTGTTCATGATTAATTGACTTTCGGGTTATGACGCGTTGTTTATTTCATTACCTGAGCTTTCGTCTGGTATCCTCCAGCCTTCGTCAGAGATACTGTTTATGTTGACATAGCAACGAGCGCCAAGCATCGCAGAGTAAGAGGCAGCAGAAATTTTAAAAAATACCAACAACATCAACGAAGATAGCGGCCTTTTACTCTGCGATGCTTGGCGCTCGTTTCTATGTCAACATAAACAGTATCTCTGACGAAGGCTGGAGGATACCAGCCGAAAGCTCAGGTAATGAAATAAACAACGCGGCATAACACGAAAGTCAATTAATCATGAAAGTTGATGAAGTTGTGACACATAAGCAAAGGAACTTCCGTTGCAGGTCAGTGAACACTACTTGCAATGAGTTCCTTATTACTATAGATAATAGGCAAATGTGCAATACTTATTCACGCAACCAATAGCTTTTTTTTTTAAAGAAAAGGTACACTCAAATTGAGGATATACACAAATTTGAAGACGAATTTATAAATAAATGGATCTTGCTTAAGTGTAGACAAAACATTTCGTAAGGAATGTGATCTGCATATTGGCTAGAGGCATTAAAAGAGAGACTGAACAAAAAATAATCATTAATTACTAGCATTTGTTGAAAAAAATATTCAAATATTTAGAAAACATCAACAAAGTCATGAGCGTCACAATTAATTCTGTTAAACCACATGTCTATGTTTTTTGACTTATGTAAATGCAAAACTAAAAACTAAATTTTGTACTCATACTATGGAGCAAGAATTATATTGGAATAACCAGATTCACAGACTTAAAAAATAAAAACAAACCCAACGGTTCATTGGTGAATAGTTGCTTGAGGTACTTATTCTTCCCAACAACTGTTATAACTTTGTTTTTTAGCTTATTAACAAACAGAAAATTGATTGGATACTGGCGCAGGAGGATCACTAATCCACCTTCTAATTTTGCTAAAGAGCCAACTCTTTCGTTTCCGGAAAACCCAACCACTGTTATCTTCTTGCAGCGTGTTAAAATTGCATCGAGTCGTGAAAAAAAGTAATGAGTTATAATTTAAAACTAAATTTCCCGCGCATACCACATTTTCTTTTAGGAAGTGCAGAGTACTGTAAAAGTGACTTTGTACGTGAGTAACTGAAGAGATATTGACTTGTATAAAAAAAGAATTATATATATAAATGTTATAGTTTAAATAAGATTAGCACTTGTACTGTTTTGTTCTACATTCGGGAAAATGTTGTCACTTGGAATAAAATATAGGAATGTCCATTTTAATGTAATTATGCTTTGTTTGACTATACTATTCTACTTTATTTCTCTGAATTTTAATTACATTGTAGTCTGTAATAAAACTGATTCTGCAGCAGGTAAACGACAGGAATGTTTCTCTCTTACGAAAATAAATTTCCACCTAACCAAAATTTCTGCCAGCAGGCATAAATTACAATAATTGTATATAAAATAGAAAACGAAAATAATTACTTTCATCCTGAGAATATTGTGGAAAATTCTGTCCGCAGGTACCGGCGATGTGTGTAAAAAGGAAGTACTGCCGAGTTCGCTTTTACGCACTGCGAAAACCAAACATTGTAACCACCACATCGCCCGGATCACATTTCCTGCTGTATGTTTAACGGTTGCCTTGGAGCAATGCAACAAGGAAAATACTCGAATGTCTTTTCTGAGATGATAACTGCTTTTATTTTCTGAATGTTATTATGTCAACATCTCTGGTTTTATTCATTACACTCAGAAATCATGATAATAAAACCAAATAAAAACTCACCAATATCTGAAGGTTCACCTGACCTAACGTACCGGTCCTGCGTAAAAATTAACCTCATCAGACCAAAAATTCCTTTTCGCAACGGACCGGACACAGGTAGGACATTGGAGGCCAGTTATATAAGTGCTGATTCGTGTGCGACAGTACGATTTGAAACTATATCCGTTTCTCAGTGCCAAGACATCAGTCTCTCACCTGGTTTCAGGCATTCCCCTATTTCTATCCTAAAATCTTTAACTAACCTCTCGACATATCAATTACAACTTTCCTGTTTCATATATTCTAATTTTTGTCGTCATCTACAGCAGCTGTGATCGAACAACCTGTCTCTTCGTTCTTTGAGACTCTTCAAAAACTTTTTCCTCAACCACTATTACCAGAACACGTTCATTTTGTACTTTATGTGTCCACTTAATTTTCAGCATCCATCTATAGAATTAAAACACTTCAATTTTCCTTATTTCTGCTACTCACAAAGACCTTGTGACAACTACTACAATATGTTTTTTTTTATTATGGTTTTACATCTCGCCGACATCATTCGAGACAGAAAGCATTGGGGACAATGAATGGGAAGGAACTTGGGATTGGCCTTTTGAAGGAACCATCCCAGTATTCGCCTGGAGTGATTTTGGGAAACCAAGAATGACCCAAATCTGGATGGTCGGAGGAGGATTCGAACGCGCATCCTTCTGAATGCAAGGCCAGAGTGTTACCGTTCACTTGCCACGCTCGGACATAAAGTGCTACTATAAATACATGAAAGATCTTTCAGGGTACTAGATAAATATCTACCATTAAAAGATTTCTCTTTTCCCAGAATGGTCATTTGCTAGTGTTATCCGGGTTAAAACATCATTATTCTTCATAAATAACACACTTTGCATACCTATGCTGTTACGTCTGTACGTTTTTATACTATACGTACTATGATTGTTATAATTTCCATTAAATTTCATGACTTTTGTCTTCATTTTGTTTATATATTGCCTTCCGTAGTATTTGTTTCATGACGTTCAGTACTTTCTCGGTGTCCTCAACTGCGTTCTCATAACAGAAAATCACAGCATACCAATTGATTCCTTGAACACTTAATACACATTCAACGTTTCTTTAAATGAGTACGATTTTTTTAATTCGTTTCACAGCCGAAGCTGCTAGAAACTATTTTTAAAGATTTGCTTCGTAGATGTCAGTCGTGAGGACGTAGAGGAAAGGAGAATGTTTCTATGACATTTTGAACAATGCCACTGAGATAACTTATACTTATAAAACAGCAGTGTATCTAACTTGCAGGTGTAAATGCGGATGCTAGGATTCTGAGATTGTGTTAATCAACTGCTGGAACGCAAAATTTTCAGAAAATCAGTATTACAGCAGATTTATTCTTGGACTTAGATTAAGTCAGTAACGCCCGACCGTGGGAGGGGGGGGGTTAACGTGTTGGCCTCGAGGTGTTCTGGTTACCGGTTCGAGTCTGGTATGGGTGGTTTTAATTAAATGTAATCACTTCCTTTTTTATAATAAATATTTCCAGTGTATAGTAGTAAGCGAAACAGGAGGAAACAAGCAAAGAAACAGTGTATTTTTGCAGCAAATTCTTAAGGACGAATTCTTCAACTGTGAGACAAGAAGCCCTTTGACATTTTTTCTGTTGGAATGGTTTGGTTACTCCATAGTGAAAACTGTGTTACAGAATAAAACAATGTCGACCTGATGATATTGTGATGTAATTTTATGTACAGTACAGTCACGATAAGACAGCTAGACAATTGCCATTATTTGATAACATAAGAAATTAGGCGATATCTTACTGTAAAGAAATGCCGCAAGGTAGTATTTTGTAAGTTATATATGCTAGAAATGTAAAGTGAGCAGTAATGAGGAAATGAAAATGTAAAAGAAATGCTAAACAGTAAGATACAATAAACAAAAACTTACCTTTCATCTTAGCTTCAAGTTTTTAAAATGGGTAGAATTTTAGATTATTTGTTTCGTATAATATACATGTTACTGTCAATTTTGTTAGAAATAGAACAAGATTTCGTAAAATCCTAGGAAAATTACTATTGGAACATGCTCTCCATCTCAATTAATCTATAATTAAAAAAGTCAAAGCAGCACTCAGTTTATATAACTGGCGAACGAACCCCGTTCGACGTCTTCAGTATCCTTGACTAGGTAAGTGTGCATACACTTTAAAGTTATTACGACATTACTTCAGTTACTAAGCATACCAAAATTTAGCTCCGATGCTTTTATTAGGTGAAAAAGTAATTCTTCACTGGTATAGCTGCCGTCGTATTTTATAGATATGGTACTGCTTAACACCAGCATAAAGTTTTCGTTGTTAAAATTTTTTTTAGTATCCTCAAATGTATTTCTTTTTCAAATCTGATCTCTTTTCACGTCTTCTTTCGCACTGTCATGTTGTTCTATTTTGGGAACTGTTGAATCACTTCCAAGTTGTGTGGTCAGGTAATTTAGGGAAAAAAAGAAGGGCAGGAGAGAGAAATGAGCTGAAATAAGCTTGTTAATAGTTATCACTATGGTTCGCATCTTTATGACCAAAAAAATAGAGAGCTATGTTTGCAAATATGACCTAAAAGTGACCAAACATTTCAATTTACTGTTCATCAAAACATGCTCAATTATACATCTTTTATTTTATCTATTAGCGTCGCTTTCATGTGAAAAGCATGATTTGCTTCCATGCACTCACTGCAGCAATGGGGAATTAAATTTTAAATCGCTTTGTTGAAGTCAGTTAAATTTCACATAATTTACAGAAAAGAAATATTTCGCCTGTACTAAAATAATCCTCTCCAAATTCAGAAAATTTTGTTTTGGGCATGACGGTACTCACTGATCCACTGCAGAATTTACACTGAAGGATTATTTTCAAAATCATTGGCGACAGTGAGACACTGACTGACGCGGCTCGACACAGGCATGCTGCTGCTGCTGCATTGCCGAGATTAAAAAGCGGGCGGAACATTAACGTTTAAGCAGTGACTATAATGTATAACTTTAATTCTGGACTGGTGAATTCTGACCAATTCAGTGAAAATAAGTTTTTTTCCTCCACTGTATAATAGGAGTACATTTCCCTAAATAACTATCTTAATTTCCTCTCATCTATAAGTTACAGTGAATTCCCGGTATTATTAAAAATTTGCTAAAAATTTCCTAAAAATATTACCATAAATATCATCGTAATGTGATCAAAAGTAGGAAAAGGGCCTGAATATGCATTACTATGGTTTATGAAATACATTTAAATACAATCAGAAACGTTGAATCAGCATTATCGCTCAGAAATAAGGCAGGAAAAAAAAATATGACTTGTCATAAAGATCCCAATTCTACTTCTCACGTTATACTAAAAGTTTTCTCCAAAAAAAGCTTCCAATTTTGCGGCTATAGTTGTATCTTCCACTCTTCTGTTCGGATAACGCGGCAGGGAATTCAACAGCTCTCATTAACAACAAAGTGTCTGTGTAGTATGTATGATGTGTGCAGTTTTTCTTTCAGCACTGAAAACAACATAGCTGTGTAACCCGTAAATTACTACGATAAAAGTGCTCGCATTAGCGTAATATGTTTCTATTTTTAATCGCTTCAGTTTGTGATATCAATAATATAATCATGTAATAAACTAAATTTTTTAGGCTGCAGCCTTCAAAATTGAGGGTTACAAATTCCGATTCAATCAGGAATTTTTAGGGTATTGCTTAAATAATAAGAGTACACTAGCATCCTTCGAGTTCGGATTAGGCGCTAAACTGTAGGTCCAATCACAACAAAGCTTGCTTGCGACGCAAATTAAGACTTTTTTATCTGGCTAAAAAATAATAATAATGTAATTTAATTATTATTTTTTTAATATATGTGCATAAATAGGACTACAACTGCACTGAAGTTTCTCATTATTTCCACCAGTTTTGCTGACATTTGCATGTCAAATCTATATTAAAGCTCACACCGCATTTTTTTCTTCCGTTAAGCCACTGTGGACCTGTTTGCACAGGTAGCTTGTGTAAATCAAAAAGAGGTTGGAGGTAGGGGGGGGGGAGGGAGACAGAAGTCTCATCACGGTTAGAACCAGGTTTGTTAGATATGAGACGTATATCCGAAGGATCGAATGTTTGTATTGTTATTTCTCTGCGAAAAGTGAAATTTGTGTTGTGTATGATAAATGCAATTTTTGTTTGCGAAATGTATAGTTTTTGAGGGGGAGATTGTTGACCGTCCCAGCATTCTTCTCGGCGAATGCGAGAAGCCTGCCTACAAAAAGGCAATGAGGACAGCGGACACGCGGGACAAGGAGTCGCACCTGATCCCGTTGTACCTACCTGATCCAGTGGCGTTCCACCTTTACGATTGCAGCTACAGTGGTGGCTTCACACTGCTCTGTATATTTAAATATTAGGTTACTGATCGAGTCAATGTCCAATAAAAATGTTATAATCACCTAAACATAAATAAAGCTTCGTGCGCTGAGTGGACCAGTTCCAATCCTGACAAATTAACACCTACCCATCACCCTACAAACTAGTCTTCTGGATTAAACCTACCTAGTAAAATCTGAAAGACTCTGAACCGTGTGAGAACAGGTCATGTTAGGTGCCAATACTGGACGCACAAGTGGGGAATAATAGAGAATCCTTCTTATGATTAAGGTAACCAGTGGCAAACTATCCACCACTCTTAGAATGCCCTCTTAGAAGTACCAGTGGTACGAACCAGTAGCTTCATGAAGCAACTACAGAAGTAATTGAATGACTGCATTCTCTTGATATAAATCTGAAGAAACAGCTATATCTCATTTCATCTGCTACAATTCAGTATAGTTACTATTTCTGTATCCTTGTGTCTAGCGAAATAAATAAAGTAGTGGATGTGAGAATTAAGTTTATCCCGGCGTATAGCTTGCAAGAATTCTACTCTGGTATTCTGCAGGATAAGTTCCTCTGTCCACAACGTTTCGACAGCAATCTCTGCTGCCATCATCAGGTGATGAAAGTAGTGAATGTTATATTGTGTTTTCGTTCCAGCGTTTTTTCTGTTAAATCGCTTTACTTTAGTGGTTATCTTCATACTTTCCATACTGTGGGCGAGCAGTTAAAAAGGATTTATTGTTTGTGCGTATTTATATTTTTTTCCATCGTACTACGTGTTGTGTCTATTCGTTAATTATGTATTTACCTTGTGTTAATAATTTTCTATATGAGCTTGTTCTCTCAAAACGTGAAAGTGTGGTTAGTTTGTGAAGCACTTAGTGTTTCTAAACAACGTTAGAAATAGCACACAATGCGAAAGAACTTACCACAATCAGAAGCCACTCATTCCGAAATGCTATGCACGGATGAAGCTTGCTACAATTTTTCTAAATTCATTTAATCATCCTCACGCAAATGATAACTATACTACTAAATTAATAATTTTTTCTAAGTAGTAAACGATGGTATATATCAGCCTCAGAATCAATTTTGCAGCTCAAACGAGAAACGAGCGGCCTGGAACAATGGGCCTATGTAGATTGCTGCGCCTGCATAAAAGAGGAAATCTGGCGTGCCAAGGCCACGCCGTATTTTTCAAGTCTTGTGGCGTCGACGAATCTCGTTTTGTGCTCTCATCTGGCTTGGCAGAGACAACTCGCCGGGGAGGGGAATGAATGCGGCCGCTACAGATGTAATGAAAACTGACTCCGGGCGCTTTCATCGGCCGGCGGGTAATGCGCAGACAAAGGGCCGGGGGCCGTCAGAACAAGGGAGCCGCCGGCATCACAGAGCGCCGTCGCGGCGCCACGCGACGCCACGCGACGCCTGCAGGATAGTCGGTGTGGTGGCAACCCACCAACACACCACATGGCCGATATCTACGTTAGTTTACCCTCTCACCCTACTTTACCTCGTGCACCTTTCCTTATTTTCGGTCTGCAGTGTTTAATTATAAGAAGTTACAAAACAAACGTAGAAACGTACCATCCCACAAGATCGTGTAGAACGTTACAGCACGACCACGTAGGAATTGAATTAACAAGAAAAATGACACAGACTAGATACAGATTAAGAATCATAGATACAGTCGAGGGAAGACAGTGAAACAGATTCTGACACGAAATAGGAGAGCCTTACGCCAGCATATAGGCGGGAAGCCCCAGTGAGCTGTCCGCAGCGAATGCGATAATGAACGTATGCACCGCGGCCCTATTGGCGGACGCGATATGGAGCCGCATTTAGTGCAATCCACGGAGCGAGACGAAGGTGAGAGCGATGCCATACAAGAGCACACAGACGAAAGCTCATCTTTCAAAAACATTATTCGGTAGTGAATTCGTAAAGATTATAGTTCAAGGTGATTAGTAATTGCCTTTCTTTTTTTAAAAAAAACAACAACAATAAGAAAGAAAAAGAAAGGAATAATGATTTAGAATAGTGAGGAATTCGTTGCTCCTTTAGTTTATTCCTGTGTTTTCCCGCCCTCTAGTACAGATATTTCGGTTATGTAAAAGCAAAGATTGTCTGGTTCAGAACTTACATGCTTTATCGTTGCAGGAAACGAAATTTTTGTTATTATTCAAATAAAATCGATCTGTTTCTGTGTGACTGTGGATTCCCCATTCAGACATAAATCTCGTTCACCATATGAAACGACAGTTGTGTGTTGTTGGTAGTGTGATATAAGGTACGAAAGAAACTGCTGTGACCATTCATATAGATTCAGTTTTGGTCGAAAATACGTGCGTCATAGACATGCAGCAATTAGTCTAAGAGTTTCTCGACATCATCAATAGATACATGTGTCATCTATGCCAAGCAGTGCCGGATCTGAGAAACGGAGGGGGGGGGGGGGACCCGGGGCACTTGCATCGGGCGGCAACCTCAAGCCGGTGGCAAAATGATGTGTGAAGCTGCGGAAAATGGAAAATTCGTTAACAGGTGTCCTTTTATTTCTATCTAGCTCCACTGCCTCGGGCGGCAGCCCTCGTTGGGAGCAATTTAAAGCTTTTATCTCGGTTCCAAAAATTCGCAGATCCGTTACTGACACCGAAGCATATAGTTTTTCATAACGTAAAAAGAATTTTCCCTGACAGCTGAAGAATTAAAGTCGGTGAATGTTGCATGGATATTTACAATATACAATAAATATACAAATACTTGTAGGGTCATCTATAGTACATATCACAAATGTCAATGTTCCAGTAAGATATTGTGTCTATAGTTCCTTTCGTAGCACTGATGGTGAAGTGTCAGTAAGCAGCCAGCTACTCTGGATGAATTCTGACGTTAATTAACTAGAAAAGGTTTGTAACAACGGAAACTTTCCCGGCGAGTAATGCAGTCTCCACGGGCGTACCGCCGCATTGTGTAGTGAAAACACGATATTTCGACGATTCCGTCGTCTTCCTCAAGTGTGAAAACATCTGTACCGGTCAGCTGACCGACAGATATTAAACCATCTGAGGAAGGCGACGGAGCTAGTCGTCGAAATATCGTTTTATCATCACACAATCCGAGGCACACCCGTGAAGACTTTATTGTAGATTTTGTCAGGTTAACTACTTCGTAACAAAAGCTGCACAGAAATGGAACGACGCGACTTGTGCTCCATGACGTTCTCTGGCAGAAATCTGTAAATATTGCTATACCTTCTAAGAAGATATTAAGGATATGTAGATGCAGATCAGTTCCCTGTGGATATTTAAGGGGATACGGAATCGCCTATCCCCGCAATGGTAAATTATGCCTACTATCACAAACTGCTGGAGTTATAGATTTAAAATGTTTACTTTATATGCATTGATATGCTGTAACAATACTGTAACAACAGCTTTTTGTCAAAGTATTTACTTACAGAGATATTTTATGTTTAGCTCAAAGTAAATTTTTTCCATTACTTTTCACTAGATTATCACCTCTAAATCTTTTGTAAATCAAGTAATTAAAAAAATCATTGTTTCAGTATGTAACAGAAATACATGTGACAATGTCATAAACATTTCAGACTTCTAGGTTCACCACAACCTGATATAATTTTCCCACTAGAAGTAAAAAGTAAACTTACGGAAAACGGAGAAAGAAGACTAAAACATTCCTGGACCCTAGTTAACACCCCCTTCACAGTCTTCACAATCAAAAGTCAAAGAATAACTTCATGAAACATTTTCGAACAAATAGTGTATAAAGAATCGCTGGATATTTTAATATGCTATCAATAAGTTTATGGTCAGCCATGAGAGAAGTTTATAACAAAAACGCAATACCCAATCTCACAAATCTATAAAGATAAAATAGTTATAATTCTAGTAGAGCCATGTATTATACGTCATTTTAAAGAGGAAACTTGGCGGAATATAGTAAGCTAACAAAAGGAAAATCGATTTTTTCACTCCAAATTCGATTCCATATTCCCTTAATTTTGGATGCATCACTAAACTTGGAAGAAAACTTAGTGAAGTAGGATGTAAGGATCTTTATGTTTGGCTCTGGATGTATCTAGCAATAAAAGTGGATATAAGTTGTAAATCTTCATATTTGGATAAAATTGACACTTCAATATCTGTAGAAATAAACATCAGTACTGAATGTGTATTTGAGAAAATTTTTGCTAGCGCCATTTTTAAAAAAATGAAATGAACAAGGAACTAAACTGAAATGTATATGTTCATAAAAAATTGTTAAACTTCATAAGTCACTCAGAAGTTTTATCAGGATATGTATTTTTTGTTAAAGCGACCAGATATCAAATCGACAATATGAGATATTGCGAAGCGTTCACTTGCTGCGAAAGCTACCGATATAAGCCGGGTGGTGAGGTAATTCCACACAACACGTTTTTAGCTCAGTTGCGGTTGTGCTGCGGGAAGCCCCTGTTGATTTATGGCCTCGAGCCGGCTACGGCCAGCTCTGTGGGAGGCAGTTTTTGGAAGAGAACTGCCTACACGGGCAGCTAATTGGATGGCAAACGAGTTCATCTGCCTTTGCTCGATAGACTGTCTGTCGCACACCAGGCAAATGTTGCAGGATGTTCGCTTTCATTGAACACTCGCACAAGTGTGGAAGAACTTCCTCGAACAGGTACGTGTTTTAAAAACCTTACTACAGTTTACAGTGGGTGAACAGTTGCTTTTCCTTTGGAGGTCTCGGGTATTAAAATAGTTAATTTGTGTCTAATCTAACACCAGAAAGAAAAATAACTATACGTGATCAATAAAACACTGTTTTCATTGAAATTAAGATCTCTATGAAGTGTAATCAGTCGGAATATCTCTAACTAGAGGTCTGACCGCAAAGCTACATGTTAAAATATCTATGTACTGTAGTGTCAAAACCGATCGTGGTGGTGTAACAGTTACCGTTCTGGCCTCGCATTCGGGAGGACGGTGGTTCGAATCCCCGTCCGGGTATCCAGATTTGGGTTTTCCATGGTTTCCCCAAATCACTTCAGGTGAATGCCAGGATGCTTCCTTCAAAAGGCCATGGCCGAATTCCTTCCAATTCCTTGCCTTACCATCCTTTCCCGTCTCTAAAGACATCGCTGTTAGAGAGACGTTAAGCAGTTAAAAAAAATTAGTGTCAAATCTTATGGAGCTCCATTGATACACAAGGTTGTGACAACGCTGAATATCTGCTGAAAACTCTTCCAGTTAATATTATTTTAGTGAGTTTTTTTGCGTTTACAATGTATATTATCTAATTCACTGATAATTTGAATTTCAACAGCTCTTTCAATGAAAGATTAGTGGAGGGAGTGGAATTTCACCGCATAACCAAATTATTATTTCCCATGCTTTTTCACCATTTTATACACTGTAACTGCTTATAAAGCATTGTGTTTTAATTCGTTATATCTAAACGGATACATAACCAATTTAGAGACCAGAAGCATATTCGATTGGATCATTCAGTGAGCAAATCATGCATGAGAAAATAGGAAACAAATAGCAGTGTGAACTGAAAGAAAATACTGTAATCCAATTCGTGAAGTATCTCTACAGAAAGTTTTTTTTAAGCTGAATTAGGAAATTTTTGTTTTATGAACATATATTCCTAAGGATGTGGTTAACATTCTTCAAAACAGCCTCTCTTTGACGGACCATTGGTGTGCGAAATATATTTGGTAATAATTTGTCCTATTTAATGATCAACGAAAGTTTGCCGACTGGTTTATGTGAAAAAAATTGCTCCAAGTTCACAGCGAAAACAGTTGACGAGATAAAATGTGAAGCGTGTGGTAGGAATTTAATTCGGTCAAACATTAATGATTAACCAAACCCTACAGTCATGTATGACAGTACCTGACTCCCGTACCTACAACAGAAAATTTTCCTTAGCTACAAAAGAAAACTCTTTTATAGCTAAGGAAGTCAGAGGCGGGACTAAGTAGACGATAGACGAGTACGGAGATATTTTCCACAAACATTGAATGAAATTTAGTAGAAGGTGTTTTCGGAAATTGTAACCGTTGCATATACTCCATCAAAATTGAATTTTAATTCAAAGAACTTCGTAGTTCTGTGATTTGTACACTGGAGAGTGTAGATTTAAAGCATTTGAGGAATAATACTACGTCATATACTCGAGGAGAATAATGAAAGACTACAGTTGCAGAAATTACTGAATAAGGATTCTCGTCTACCAAATAAACTGAAAGATGACTTAAATTTATTATTTCGTTGGTAAACTAATAAACTGACTAGATACTTCTAGGCGGAATGAAACAAAATTATTTTAATAATAGAATTTAAGCAGTTCTGCGTTACCTACGAGTATATACATATATATATTAATCAGTCAGATATGTTCATTTTCCATAGCAGTGATTAATTATTTATAAGAACTTAATAGTTTATTGAAAACGATTTTTGAATGATTACTAAGAATTGGTGAGCAAACTAGACGCGAATGAGCACCTGATAAATCGTGAATTGTTCATTCTAAAACACAGACAGATGGAAAGAGGTTAATAGCAGAAAAACTGATTTGTGATGTAGTATCTAATTCTCTTTTGAGTGGTTTCAGTCTTGAAGCAGCAGATATACAATACACCGGGAGAGTTACGTGTATCAATTAAATAAATTATTATCACGCTCGATAATGTACGCGGAGCTGGTGAGTATACAAGAGTCTGTTATAGCAGAGTAGGGCATTCACTCTCGTGTTGTAGAATCCAAAATGTTGTCTGCTGTCAGAAGTAACAATGAAATAAGCAGTAAAGTTATTAACTTGCTCCATTTATCAAACTGATCCGCAAATTTCTGAGTCCGTGTTATAGATCAACGTGTTATCTTTCAACAGCGAAACATGTATTCGACGAATCTTTTCGTAATCTCCACAAAAAAGATAACAGTTTATGTCAGCTAATTTATCTTTAGAGCATGGACCAAACGAAAAGCTCTAAAAGCCACTTGTGACAATTTTAACTGAAGAGTTTTGATGAGCAAGCGTTAAATACAATTTCAAAAGCTACATAAAACAAAGATATGTGAGTTGTATGCTGCCATAATTCTTTTTTTCGTGTGCAGAAGTTATCAGCTCAACTAATTCCGTTTTCTTTTTGTCAGAAATAAATATTCTACCCGTTTCATATAAAACGACAGATTTACTAATTGAGTATTTCAAATTTCCAATAATCCTTGCAGATCGAACAGTATTTGACGAGTAATATTTTCTCTGGGCTTGCTGATCACATCTACACAATGAGGCAGATAATTATTGTCTCGTTAAAGATACTTTTTTGTTGTGTGGTTATTATTTTTATTGTGTTTGTTTAAGCTTTTAAACGTACAAGAGCATAAACGACGCAATTAAATCTTTTAATGTTTTGGAGCGTTCAACCGTTTGTTCTGCTGTGGAATTGCCATTCGGATCTTGCTATTGTGTTTCTATAATCGCATACTGCATTAACCCGTATGTAACGATTTTGAAAATAATACTGCATTAAAACTATCTGAATAAATAGACAAATAGAGAATTTTTGAAGCACCAGTCAATTGTACATTTTTAACAATACCTAGTATAGCTGCCACGCCGAGAAAATACATTAGTAAGCAGTATTGCTAATCAACGTCAATGAAGTTTTCAGCATTCTTATGTATTTGGTAACCAAAGCAAGACAAAAGTGATGAAATGTAGCAGAAATAATAACAATACTAGTAGATTAAATATAATAATAGGGTCGGATGCGACAGTAGAAGTTAGTGAATTTTGCTACTTGGCAAGTAAAATTACAACTGATGGCCGAAGCCGGAATGATGTTAAAAGCAGAATAGCAGTAGCGAAAAGAGCCTGAATGAAAAACATAAATCTTTTAGTTACAAATATTAGTCTAGGACTCAGAAAGAACCTTTCAAAATTTTGTGTGTAAAGCACAGCACTTTATGGCAACAAAGCAAGGACTTTAGAAATACCAGAAAGAAGGAAAATTTGAAGCATAAGAAATGTGGTGCTATATAAAGATACTGAAAATTAAGTGGAATGATAAAGTACGAAACTAACCAGTTTTGGTAATGATGGGCAAGGAAAGTAACGACCGGATGGTAGATCATATCTTGATACTTGCAGGATTGGTTAATCTGTTAGTGGAGGGAATAGTCGAAGGTAAGAACTGCAGAGGTAAACAGAGATTTGAATGTATAAAGCAAATAATTGAGGATATTGGTTGTAACGGGTACAATGAGATGAAAAGAAGAGCACAAGATAGGAAGAGATGGAAAAATGTGTGAAACCAGTCGAGAGACTGATGAAAAAAAAAAAAAAAATTCGTTACATGTTTGAATATATTATTGTAATAGTAACACAACCATAGATGTCTAATTCAACACATTATTTTTTTTCTAAGTTATAAAACATCAAAACAATCCTTCAGTAACATTGATAATCACAGCCAATACAAAAGCTACATAAAAAATCGTGCGCACGTATTTTCAGTTAGTTGTATTCAAAAGGAACTGAGGTACAACTAAATAAACCATGGATATGACTTTAAATTTTTCAACTTTTGTGAAAAGCGTGTTTAATTAACTGCAGCTTCAGATGTGTTATTACTACAGTGTGCAGACGTTGAAATCGTAAGTTTAACTAGGCAACATGCTTAGTAAGTAAATGAGAAAAAATAGCAGTGAGTTATGTTTACAAACACTCTAGACGAAACTACATATGAAATATCTTAAACTTTGCATGGTTATCTGTTTATTCACCAATTTCAAAAGTTAATTCCATTAATGAAACGATAACCCATGTACCGGCGTTTTTATGACATCGTTGCTATAATGGGGTAAACTGGCTATTAATACCGCTAAGGACATTAGCTGTAATGGGGGTGGCGGGGAGGTATGTGTTAAATGCTGTTTGTCACACCTGGTCACGCCGGAGGTAATAAGCGAACGTTGCACTGAAATGATTTAGGCCTAGGATATACGCCAAGATCTCTTCTTACCTTGAATTCTTCTTTACTTGGTTCTATAGCTCGTTTGGCCTAGTTGTGTATTTACGTAAGATATTGCGTTCTTTAAAACTATCGAAATATGAGTTGTACAATGCTACAGAAACAGTTAACACATAGGAGAACCTTCTTTATTTTGGCAGAGAATCTGTAGTACAGCCCGTTTAGTGACATTTACTTAAAAATTCTCAGAACATAATCCTAAAAAATGAGAAGAAGTGAGTACAGGTGGAAAAGTAGCTGTTTCTTATCGAGTCCCCATACCTAGAAAAGACTGATTTCTATCGCTGTCCCGAAGTAAATGAGAGCGAATTCATATATAGAAAAAAAAAGGAACCCATAGGACGCATGGTCTAACATTTGGTGAGTTCATCAGAAAAGTGATGAATCAAAGTACTATCGGGTCAACGACAAACATGTGGAGCCCACGAGTTAATAACGTACCACCTGTATGGAATAACTGAACTGGAAAACTTTAAGACAGAAATGAACCATTTACACAATGATGGCAAAATTGCGTGTAAACTGGTTTAATTAAAATAAATTTAGTAAAGGGAAGAAGTAAAAAACAGGAATGTAAATAACAAAATTTGATCAGAAGATACGATATCTAAGAGGAAAGTGGATTCATGTAAGTTCTTGAACTGAAATTGACTGATGACTAATACAGACTAACACAAAGAAATTATAAAAGATAAAAAAGAAGGTCCAAACCACTACTACCGCACTGCTTAACGGCTTTGTATTAAGTTCGGACAAGAATCAGTGGTAATTATGTCACTGTAATATTTATGAGCCGTCACCCAAATATTATTTTACATTACAATGAGTTATAGAAGGTTGCTCCATATTGTGTCTTTTCACTCTATTTTCTTGTGCCACATGAATCAAGTATTACACCAGACAAAATGTTTTCTGATTACTATACAAAGTCTGGCGAGTGAGCTGTAACATTCAAGTCTAGCATGTGGGGAAACGCGGTTTCGATCTCCCATACGGTCTTCTATATTTCTTATATCTGAACTCATTCCATCATATTTTGAGATAGTTCCTTCAATAGAACAAGGCCATTTCTTACCCACAATCCACTTGTCCGTCTAATCACCAAACACTGAAGAGCCGTAATGTATTGACATATGGTCTTGCTATAATATAACTATTTTACCTTTTATAATTAACACAATAATATTATATATATACTCGCATTCTTATTTATGAACTGATTGACTAATTATGTATCACTTGTACAGTTACAAATACTTATCAATACTTTATACTGGGATGAAACGTCTTGAATGCAGAAACTGATTCGTGGATCAGTAACACGTTTCTGTATAATATGGGAATTCAGAAAATCCAGTTGCTTCTTCTACCATTTGTTTGTAACAATTTATGTATTAAATACTGTGCTTTATTTAAAAAATTAAATTTATTTTTAGTTTGTAAAAGATTTGTTGCTTCAAATACACAATCACACAATAATGGTATCGTACGGAGAAGTCTGACAGTTATCAAAACGGAAAAAACGTATTAAACAATATCCAAATTATGCCATTTCTTCAATTTTCCATTTCTATCTCAACCTGTTTCCAAAAACCTTCATTAGAAATATTTTACTATCACCATTTTCTTTTTTAGACAGAATTCAAACAACATAACATATTCGGTAAAAATTGCTAACTAATCAGCACCGCATTCGGTATAAATGACATTTGCCTTATATGTAACATTATAAACTGATTCAATAAGTGGTTAAGAATGTTATATTCGCCTTTAAACAACTTAGAAACTGAAATACAGGAGCTAAAATATTTTTATTAACCAGAAACTTTTTTTTTACTTATTGCTTACGCCTCGTCCACGACTAAGGTCATTAGAGGCGAGATGGGCCTGAGAACAAGGAACGGGAAGAAATTCGGCCATGGCCTTTTTGAAGGAAGCATCCCGGCATTCGCCTGGAGTGATTTGGGGAAATAATGGAAAACCCAAATCTGGATGCCCGGACGCGGATTCGAACCCGGGTCCTCTCGAATGCGAGGATAAAACGATAACCGTTTACCCACCACGCTCGGTCTGAAAACTTATGGATTTGATCGTATGGATGATCACATGCAACTCACGCCAGTATTAATTTAATCTGTCAGTCACTCTCAAGTGGACGATAAAAAGTAAACACATTCTGTCAGTGTGCTATCTTTCACGAAGACCGAAGGAGGCGTCAACATCCTTGTTACGGTCAGAATTATGCCAGATTAAAAAAAATAAACAAAAAATAACTGAAATTCAACTCCTTCAGACCTTGTTGCAATCGTTGAGTTGAAAGTATGATAATCCCCTATGATTAAAACGATTAGCAAATGCCGTTAGTAAACTTAATTTCCAGGATGTATGTGTTTACTAACCTAGCTTTGGGTTATGAGTTACTACCAACAAAGTGTTTAATAAACTGTAAATTAAAATAAACGCTGCCAAATGCACAAAGGCTTAACATGGTCCTAGTTGGCCTCAACGAATAAATAAATAATAAACCTGCCAATTGACGCTTTGATTGTAATAGAAACAAATAAATACGTAAAAGATATTTATTAATAGTACATAGTATACCGATGCTGTAAGGCGGTAACTGCCATTTTGAAATTTAACTTCTATAGAAACTAGTCACGACAGATTGCATAATTGTAATCGGGAGTCAAGCAGGATAAATGTTTTCCAATTCCTCCATGACAGGTGGATAATTTATACATGTTATAAAATGCGCTGTGTCTCGACCACAAACAATGATGCTATTTACAAATTTCAAAACCTTAGATTCATCTAATACTTGATGATCAGCTCGTATGAACAGATATAGGTTTCTCATGACATTATTTATTCTTCTGGAGTAGTAAAAACACGAGCACAACTTAAACTTGTCGCTCAGATTCGACTTGTTAAATAGGAGGGAAATTTGCACAACTGATACTCCGAAAGGCTTCGTTCTATATTTGCTAAAAGAAACTGTGTTTTTGGAAAACATAAGATATTTATAAATAAATTAAATATTATGACGACATTCGAAAAAATAAAGTATTATGCTACTTACATGGGTTCGTTATTATACGAATCCGTATAAATGGCTGCAAGTTTCTTTTAGTATAATTAGTTCCAGTATTATCAAATTTTATAATGATATGAATACGTCGAAAGAAGGCGAAAAAATTCAAAGTGGCAACATTGCGAGAATCCATAGTTTTAAAATTATGCCTGAATTTCAGTATTTGCATTGGAATAATTTTGCTTAAAAGTTTTTTCTCTATTGATATGTACAAGGACAAATTGTTAATAAAACTGCGTTCGTGAAGCAACGTATAACACGGTAGATGGTGAAATGTTCTAACACAAAGCTTCTGAATGATCTTGAAGGATCTAAAGATGTCGAGTATTGGATTTTATCAGCGTGAGGCTATTAATATCGCAGAGTCCGGTTTATTTTGACAGTAAGTTATCAACAGCAATGGAAGAAGATAGAGTGTTCCCAAGAAATAATGGTAAATAAACACTCTTCATTTTTTTTTTACTTACGGCTTTACGTCTCGTCGACGTCAAGGTCATTAGAGACGGGATGGGACTGGAGACAAGGAACGGATGGACTTCGGCATGGCCTTTTGAAGGAAGCATCCAGGAATTCGCGTGGAGTGATTTGGGGAAACCATGGAAAACACAAATCTGGATGCCCGGAGGGGCATTCGAACCGGCGTCCTCCCGAATGAGAGGCCAGAGCGCTAACTGCTCACCAAACAGGCTAGCCTCAAAAAAAAAAAAATCAAAAAAAATCCACACTACGAAAGTTAGATGGATTGCTATTAACCTATAGACAAGTCCTAAGAGCTCAGTTCATTACTTCTGCACCCCTAAAGTCAAAAATGATACATTCTTTAGAACGGTAGTTCACTCATGACATCGGTCGTTTACTGAGTTCTTGGAACCGTTTTGAAAACGAAAGTTTAAGAAGATCTGATGGCCCATTTACCGCAGTCTCGGACATTCAGAGACTTGGACGGGTCCTTCAAGGCTGCGTATAAAGTTTTTAGGTGAAGTGCCACACCCTTTACACTTAAAGAGATTATCGGAGGGTGGTAGTGAAGCATTTATTTGAGAGTGTCCTTCTCCTAGGCGGATAGCTAAACACACTAACGAGCTACATCTGCCCGGGTTTGAAGTTACAGTTTGTCGTCTTTTAGGCTGGCTGACAACCAGTCTAATGAGCCAAGCCTTCCCTTCCGGTTACACCGCCAGCAACACAGCCGTGTCATATTGTTGCAGGAAAAGAAGGGACACATAGGTGCTGTTTTGGATACCATAATCTAGGAGTGGACATTTGTAGGCCTACTTACCTAATTTCTACCGGACTGTCACCATGTGAAATTTAAAACACCGGGAAAGGGGAGGCGATGTGTTCCCCAAACACTTTTGCTGTGAGAATGAGATATCTGCAAAACTCCTCCCATAGATCCCTCCTTCCGCACGTTATTATAATACATAATATGTACATAAATAACGCTACACTTCATGCAAAAAAGAAAATATATTTTGCCAGATTTTATTCGTTTATTAGATAGACTTACAAAGCTTAGAAAATAACATAGTAATTCACAGTGATCAGCGTCAGTCGCATAACTCACTCCTTAGTCAGGTATTGCTTCAGTAATTTACTGTCACTGTATATTTTATGAAATGACATGTCTTCCAAAACGGAACAAAATTAAAGGTACGGACTCTTAAGAGGCCAGTCGGCAGTGGTTATGAAACTTGGTAAATTGTTTCAGTGCCAGATCTGGGTGATTTCGATCTTATGAGAAGCTGGAGAATCTTTCTGGAATGTTAACTTCTAACTATGAAAGAGAGATTTATTAATTGCTTTGAAAAGGCTTCAAGATCTGACTCCTGATATATTTTGACAGATATTTTCGCATCTTTTTCATAAAAGTGTATATCCCTGAGCCCAGTAAGAAACAACCAACCTCTCACACCTATTACTGAGTTTAGAATTATTAAACCCTTGAGACCCATTAATCAGTTTCTCTGGATAAACGTGCAAAAATAAAGTAATCTAGCTTGTTGAACATATCCCAGACAGTGAAACTTTTGACGTGAAATTTGATTTGACATCTTTCTGAAGCGGTAACTAGGAAGGGAGTCTACTCTCCACATTGTGTGGAATTAAACACATTCCTCAAGTGACGTCCATAGCACAATCAGGTTTTCAAGCTCGGAAGTACGTACCACAAGTGCTGTTTGAGGACTGACGGTTGCGCAAATCATCTGGCGACTAAACCATTCGGAGCTATAAATAGCCCTTCCTACGTTTACTCAAAATTAGGGACCTCGATCATTACTCTGTGTTGGACTATTATACTGAAAAATTGATAAGCTTTTTTTAGTGAAGTCGGTAAAAACAATTACATTTTGAGTGCTTCATTCAAATTATTTATTTCAGAATCTTGGAAGCAGGAAAGGGCCGAGATGTTAAAACTTATGGCCGTGCTGAGGTCAAAATGCAAAAATCCACAACGAAAGCCTAAAGCAGGAGTCCAACCACTCGGCAGCTCAGGTGAAAGACCAGCCCGGCCCTAGCGGCCTACTGAAACGTAGGTACGTCACTCGCTCAGCGCCTCTCGAGGGCAACCCAACAGCCAAGCAACGGTTCTGTCTTGCTGCTGAATGGTGGGACTTGTTTGTGCTTTCTTGGTGAATTTTTGCATTTTGGTATCGGCATGAAAAGTTTCCGAAACTAATAATATCAAAATATAAGACTTATCGGGCTATAGGAGACACTATAGAAAGTGTAATTTATAGATTTCCGATCTTGATGAACATCAAATTTCACGTAATATTTAGCGGTATATGTCGCAGTTCCTATATTCCATTATTGTTTTCATCGGAAAAGTAATTTTCTGTGATGATCATATCCATACGTTTGAAGGGCTGTTTTGATTTTACAATCTTGTTTTGTTTAAGAATTGTTGCCCGCAACTCACATACAGATACTTTGATTTGAGGCACCAAGAGTATTTTGATAATGCGAGTCATTGAATTTTTAGTTAGATTCGTGACAAGAGCCATAATATTATTTTTCCAGATCGGATTTCTTCGCATTTTTGTGTCGGCAGCTGTTATAGTTTGTGGTCTACGTTCTGAACGTGAGCGTAAAAGTTGATGTATCCTTCTTTCATCCTTAAACAACATAATGAAAGATAACGAAATTTTCTACGTGTTCTGAGTGATCGAAAGGATTGGAAATATCTCCTTTTTCGATTTTATATTTGTTCCTTAATTTGATCATTCCATCGCCAAGAAAAAAATTCAAGCGGCAATTGAATTTACAGATGACTGCACCGGGTTACGTTCAGTTAAACGCTACGAAGTGGTGTGTTCATTGTTGTAACAGTATTTATATTCCTGTTTGGTAACACATTGAATACTCTCTATAGTGTTATAAAGTATAGCAATTGAATTTGTGGACATGTGTTGCATGTGCGACGATACCGCGAGCGTTTGTTTTATGTTCTGGCAGCCTGATCATAGCCTAGATGGCTTTCAGTTGACATCTATGTGAGATTTATGGAGCTATTGTGAAACTGCCGCGTCAAAAGCTAACTGCGAATGGAGGCATTACCAATGCTTCTCTCTCTATTTTTGGTTCAGTCACTTCAGTCGCATACCAACGACAGCTATTCTTGTAGGTATAATTAAAATATTTGTTTGTAATATAAGAAGGACAATCTTCACAGGTGGTGGAAGCTGATTGAACCGTAGCATATTACTGGTACCCTCTTAAAATGCCTAATCCGGATATTTAATAAATACTAGCTCGCCTTCAGCTTTTGATGCCTCTAATTTCATCGCGTAAACATTTTGATATGAGACACTGTGGGATTTAACTCTCTAATGATGCTAAACCATTGCCATACTTCTGTCTGAGAGCCATTAAAAGAACATACTCTGTTGCGAAAAGTATGAATGAACGGTTTGAGAGAGAGAAGCAAACGACTTAAGAATATTAGTAATGAAAGAATTATCTTCGTCTTAGAATATTGATTTCTATATATCTTTCTAATTCTTCTGAAATATAACAAATGATTATTATTCGACACGTTATTAAACGTCCTGAAAATACAAAAAAAATATTCTAAGGCACAATACCTGATACAGACTTTACAAATAAGTCATTTCACTAAAATGTAATTTTTATTTTTCAGTTTATCCTGTTTCTGGAACGTTACAATTTGTTGTTGTTCAGACGCATTAGAAAATGAGTATTAAATGGCAATGAATCCATGACACCATTCTTAAGAAACTTTCGATTAGTCACTTCTTACATCACTACAATATAATCAATAAGTTAGATGAATTTTCATTTTTTTCAGCATCTAAAACAAGGTTCAAATATGGAACCAGACGCCATTATTTAATCAGTAATGGATGATTAAAACTGAATATTGAGTTACTGAAGCTACACTGACCATGCAAAACTGCTGTAGCATGTCTCTGAGTAATTTTTTTTTTAAAGTTCTTTCTGGTTATAATAGCATCTTCGTAGCACTACCATCAAAAAATGTAAATACTACTTAAATTCTGCACAAAGTGGAGAAAATAGTAGTAAGTGATTTTCGATTTTTACAGATCGTCAATTTGTAGGCTCTTTACATAAAGAAAGAAAAGAATAACGGCGGAATAACTATATGCAGCAGGAAACTGTGAGCACAGTTTTGTTATAGTATTATTTGTGTGGTTTACTGAGATAAAAATATAAGGGAATTGGTGAAGAGTGTGGAAAAGAAATGTAGGAGCAGGAATTTGGACCGAAAGTAAGAGACTCCAAAAGTAACTTATGATATGCAATAAAATTAGGAAATTCGAGAAGACCACAAGTCAAAATTCCGAAAGATCCAAAAGCAACATTAGGAAAACAACCCGTTAACAATTAATGTATCAAAATACATCAGCACTAGTAAAAACAAGGGCTTCTCCCATAAGTGATAACTTTTATTTTCAGATACTGACGTAAGCCCCCGAAAGAATAATGTAAAAAAAAAAGACATCATCTTAGTCAAGATTCGATAATTCAGTAACACCAAAAAGAAGAAAAACAGCACTAAATGAAAAGTTGTGCCGTTAAAATGTGATGAAAGTTAACAGAATAGATGAAGAACAAAAACTAACGATGGAACAGAAAATGATTTGACGGAAGTAGCTTAAGCTTACAGAAGAAGAAACAGAATAGTAGGATCACATTTGAGAAGCATGGGTTTTTCAGCATTGCGTAAGACAAATCTTAGTGTCAGTGTGGAACATTTAACTAAAGAGGTGAAGAAGTAGCTGAGAGATGGATGGCGTAAGAGAATAGAGCAGTACAGCCAAGACATTATCGGACAATGAGCGAGTCAATTGACCGTACGGCGCGATAACTTTATTGAGAGCTGTCCTTAGGTATTTACTTTACTGCACTGGGCGAGCGTTCCTTTGTGAGTTGAAGGGAACCTGAAGCTTGCTGCTTGTTAGAGCTCCAGTTCTGAGGCACCGCTGTCTCTGTCCTGGCGCCGGCGCACTCACCAACTGGAGGGTTTTGTTCGCCAGCATCCAGGGTCCGGTTACAAAGCTCTCGGTCGAAAATTCGCTACCGCTTCGACTAGAATCCTGTTAAAAACATTTCGAGATTCGTGAGAAATCCGCCACATACACAACTGTTCCCATTTCTTACGAACTGCTGCTCTGCAATTCTAATCATATTTGGGTTGTTCATGGTCTATATCCTATTTCCAACTATCGGTATTCTATAGAAAACTGTTAACGATATTACGCTTTACTAGTTCTAACTGTTTGTGGAGGATTCAAGAATTTAGTTCCATGTAATGGGTGTTTCAGTAAGACCACAAGATTGGAATTGCGCGCTATTTTGGCTGTAATGATTCGATTGATCGATACTTGTGACAAGGCGATAGGAGTTAGTAAACATGGAGCGCTATACGATACAACAACGCGTCATTATTCTAAATTTTTAGTATCAAAATGGCGAAAGTTTGGTCGCCACCACTCGTAAAGAACGTTCTATTTTCGGTACAAGTAATCTTCCGAATTCATCAACTGAGAAACGAATATGATAAAATCGAAAGTATTGGTTTAACTGTCGACATGAAACACACGACAGGAACTCGTAGTGGTCGTTCAGAAGAACACATCGCAGTTTTTCGCGATTATGTGACTGAATGTCCAGGCACATCTATTCGTTGTCGTGTACAAGAATCGAACATTCCAACAGCCAGTCTTCACCGCATTATCACTGAAGATTTGTATCTCCATGCTTAAAAAATTCGATTTTCTCAAGAACCAACAGACCATGTGCAGATAAGAGAGTTCACAAATTTTATCACTGAACAAGAAGTAAATACCGATTTTGTGGATTTTCAGTGATGAGGCTCATTTTCACCTCGATAGCTTCGTTAACAGGCAAAATTGCCGCTTTGGGGGCTAAGAAAATCCACTAATGGTTCATGAAAAACAAATACTTTCCCAAACTGTGACTGTTTCGAGTGCGTTTTTAATTTTTTTTTATTATATATAAGACAGGCCGGTACCACTTGCCATACCACCCGTGCAACATTGACAGTTTTGCCCGAGTCTTCTCCTGGTCGTTTCATGTTCCGTTTTGGTGACCAGACCTTGTGATTAAACACCTGTGGACTATTTTCCGCGTGGTTTTCTGGAGTCTTAGATTTGACGATTCAAGAGTTAAAGACGGATATTGATCTCTCTATCAAATACCGCGATATTTATCCAACAGTGAATGCTAACAAAGCTGGGGTAGCCATTTATCCCATGTGTCGTTCTCAAACGTTTGCATTATAAATCAATAAGTACTTAAATATTTTTCTATAGTAAAACAGGTTTTATTTAAAATTCAAATCTTGTACTCTTATTGTAACATCCTTTATATTAAGCGAGGAATAATTTTCTATATCTGTCGTCAATTGTACAAAAACCTATACTAAAACACCTTAGTAGCAGCTGCTGGTTAGAAATTGGTCTTTACGTGCAAAATAGAAAACGATTGAGAACCCTAAACTAGATGATAACAGAAAAAAATCCAGAAACCGTGATTAAAGACATCCAATTTTCTGTTGACATAGAACCAATCTAGGGTTGTCGCTTGTCTCCAAATCTAGGGCGATTTCGTACCGTTACGATTGCCCATTAATATTATTGAACGTTGAATTCGGTAAATCGTTACCCTGGCAGCATAATGGACAATGTCCTGGCCTCGCTATCAGAAGGTCACCAATTCGATTCAAAAAGATAGTTCAAACTGTATGATCTACACAGAATGTGATATATTAGTTACAGCTGATGCAATAGTGTGAGATAAACGCATAAAGAATGAAAAAGTTAACTCAATAATACGAAAGGAAAAGAGAGCTTAGGACTTTACATATCGTTGAAGTGGAGGCCATTAGAGCCAAGACAGGATATTGCGGGCCGAGGAACGTGAAGTAATTTAAGTATGGCCCTTAGAGGGAGCTATTCCAGCGTTCGTGTAGAGCAATTGAGAGAAACCAGACAAACCAAAATTTGTATAACTGGACCGTGGATTGAACTCACGACTTATTGGTAAGAGAGAAAGACAGAAGAGCCTGGTTGTTTAGCGGCAACGCTTGGGCCTAGCATTCTGGAGGACGAGAGTTCAAATACTCGTTCAGCCATCCAGAATTCGGTTTTCCCTGGTTTCCTAAAATCATTGCAGGCGAACTTCAAAATTCCATGGGTCCAACTCCTCGTTTTTTGTTCCCAAACCGTTAAATCTCTAATGGCGTCGACGAGGCGTTAAGCCCGAAGACAAACATAAAGAAAGCTACAAAAGACACGAAAGATACAGGATATACAGCGATAGGTTTTTTTTCAGAAAGAGTCTTTCGGCTCTCAGTTTGAATGCTGTAAATCTTTCAGTGCAATTTTAATTTTTCATTAAACTTACAATTTAACATTCTACATTCTAAACGGGAATCTGCGTGTATGAAGTAGCTTACCGTTGTGTTTAAGTTAAACGTTGAAAGGGGCAGAGAACTACTTCGTGGTTTTAACCTAAATATTTGCTGCTGATTTCTGTGTGATAAATGGATTAAAAACTTCTTATTAGTTTCAATAACTCTAAGAATAGTCGCACATCAGGGTTTCACCCACCGCTTATTGTCATACTATCTGACTGGAAATCGAAAGGACCCCATTGTAACCGCTCTCTTGGCCGGGATTTTCAAAGGCCCTTAAGACAGGCCTTCACAACTGACATAGCTTGCTGTGTAATGTGAAGTAGGCCAGAACGCTCCCACGTTAAACTGTAGGTCCCCTATACGCGGTAGGACAGAAGTGCATGCGTGGAAAATAGAAACTCTATCAAACCACCGAAAAAATTACACTTCATTGTCTTTGTGCCAATAAAGACAATCGATCTTTCTTTCTTTATTGCCACACGAGAAGGCAAAAGTATGCTTTGGCGTTTTTACTCAGTCGGGATATTACGATATAGAGAGTGTTTTAATATCAAAATATAGCTGAAAATTACATCTCAGGCACACAGGAAATCTAAGTTGAGGTGTATAAAATATTCATATAATCCAGGTATTCCAGCGAAAATTGTTAGTCATAGCCTACAGAATCAAATAAAAACAAAGTCTTCATTAATAGTGATGTGAATAAGTTTAGTTTCATGAGCCCTGTTTAACGGAACTGAAATGCAAACGAAAAGTTCACTGATTAAGGATCGCAGTGGTGTTTAAGACCCGTATAATACAGAATCAACACAAAGTTTTTATGAGATTAAGGACAGGATTTACATCTGACGTAATATAATTTTCTCATGCGTACTTTTATGAAGTTTTTCTGAGAGGTCTAACTTGAAAATAAATTAACTACTGATATTCTTTTACGTTCAAGTACTCACTCTGAGTGCTGAGCGCAACTAATATTTACATACAGTTTGAGTATCTTATGAGCAATACTTACCTTTTTTTTTGTAGAAATTGTGACACCGAGTGGAAACTTACGCCTCTTCCACGTACAGGTCTATAGAGGCTGGAACGGGCAGGGCACAAGGAACGAGAAATAATTTTGACATAACCTATTGAAGGAACCATCCTGGCATTCGCCTGGAGTAATTTCGAGAAACCACCGAAAACCGAAAACAGGATGGGCGGAAGGGAATTTGAATTTTTTCCCTACGTAATTATCAGCCAGAGCGTTACCGCCTAACCACAGAGTTCGGCAGTGGGAACGGTAAGTATGATTCGATGATGTGCAGCCAATCTAAAATTACATAAAACTGCTGGGAGCTTATTAGAACTCGATACAGCTTTCTAGGCAGTGACTCGAGTAATTATAACCTGAAGTTCATAAATAAATGGATAATATTGTGTTTTATAATTAAAGCGGCAGCTGAGAGCTGATCAGTTTATTATTATTGCAAGCTTGACTTAATTCACCCCAAGTATTATGTTATTGTTATGTAGTAGGCCTACTATTAACTAGATACTAGAATTTATGAGGAGACATCAAAGTTATTAAAGGAGTGAGAGCATAAAGGGCAACAAACGGATAGGAACTCGTCCATGAGTTTTGAAGGAACCATCTGCAGTTGCCTGGAATGATTTCGGGAAGACATGGAAATCCGAAATATGGATGGCAGGATAGGGATTTGAACCCGCCTTCTCCAAAAAACGAGGCCCGAGACTATTGTGGCTTATAGAAAAACGGAAATTCTGCGACGTAAGGGGCATCCATTAATTATGTGGGGAGTAATAAGGTGGGGGGGGGTCCATTGAAAACTCACCAAGGGGGAGGGGGGTCAACGGAAATCTCACTTGAGGTTTCGAAATTCTTGAAGGATGGGAAAGTCTACAAATGACACGAATGTCGATTTTATATCTATGATCTTGAAACGACGCGGAAACCGACCTTAGATCTCAAAAACCTACGAGGTCGATTAGCAAATCTCACGTCATTTGAGGGGAGGGGTCCGACCACATCTCACCATATCTCACCAGAGGGGGAGGGGGAGGGCGGAACGGTCCGGAACTCCGGAAAACACATCACGAAATTAAGACCGTCTGCAGCTCAAAAAGAAACCCTGAATACGCAGAAATTTTCACTAACTTGGGATATCAAACAAACTGTGGAGGACATTAAGTTGTAATTAGTAGTCAGTAACGTTCTGGCCTCGCATTCGGGAGGACGGCGGTTCGAATACCCGTCCGGGCATTCAGATTTGGGTTTTCCATGGTTTCCCAAATCACTCCAGGCAAATGCCGGGATGCTTCCTTCAAATAGGCCTTGGCCGAATTCCTTCCCATTCCTTGCCCCCCATCCTTTCCCGTCTCTAAAGACCTCGCTGTTAAGAGACGTTAAACAGTTTTTTTAAAAAAGTAGTCAGCATCGGCTAAAGAATAGTAATAGTTAAGAGATACAGTTGTGAAACTTTCAATTTCCTAATTTAATGTATGAGAAACTACAGAGAAGTAACGTAGCCCCCTATATCCCTATATCTTTCTTTTTCTCATTGCCATTTTTGTGAAAAATACAAAACTGTTTGACGAAAATATGTAAAAATACCCCAAAAAGCTTTGGTTGGTCATATGTGTCTGAAGTACAGTCAGCTGTACCCACGTTCGCACGCACGAAAAGTGTTTTGAGCTTGTTTACAAGATCAAGGAAACGGCGGGCACTCTTGTTTTATATCTCCCTGAAGAAATGGTAACAAGTAGGTTTTAAAGGACGAGATTAGATCACTCAGGAAGTGAGCGGAGGACGGTTTTGGTGATCCACAGCAGCGTCAAGTTTAAGTTCCTGTGTATTGTGCAAAATCTGTGAAAAAGTGTTTCATCTCAGGAGTCAGCCCATCTCAGGGTCAGAGTGAGGTTGATATTTTTATGCAGCGTAGTAGTCGAGGGAAGAGTTTCTCCAGCACGCAAGCAACAACACGGTAATGTGCTTAAAAGGAAAAAAACTTTATCACTGCATTGACATTTTCATGCGACTGCACCTGAAACGACCCGTGAATTTTCTCATGAGCCAGTTTATTATTGCTTCATCAGGACACTGTAATTTATTTTACGTTTCTTGTGTTAAGAAATACATTCAAGGCATCCCACGCTGGAGCAAATTTTACGTACAAAATTGTAATTTAGTGTTCCTTTCTTTTTTTTCTTTTGTGCATATTGTAAATAAATGTTATGTAGTTTCAAACAGAAATTTTATCCCAGAATTATTTTGTTTTTAAGTTAGTATTGAATAATTAAATAACGTTTTGTCAATGGTAATATCCAGTTAATAATCATTAACTAACGAAAGAAAACCGTTACAATATCAATAACTTAATTGATTAACTCGAATTTCTGAACTATTGGATTATTTTTGTTAGTTATGCTCATTGACTTGCACTTTTTACAATTTAGCGTAAGTTGCCACTCAGCGTACCATGCCAAAATAATATCCAGATCACTCTGAATTTCTAAGCAATCTGCCAAATTCCTTACTCCCCTATAAATAACCGCATCATCAGCAAACAATCTAAAAAGGCTTTTCACTTTGTCTCCGAGATCGTTTATAAAAATTAAGAAAAGAAGTGGTCCTATTACACTTCCTTGAGGTACCCCCGATGTAACATCTAGATTAGAAGAACTTCCACCTTCAACGACGACAAAGCTGATCCGATATACCGTACGCTCGTAGCTTCGCTAAAAGGCGGTTGTGTAGCAAAGAGTCAAAGGATTTCTGAAAATCTAAAAAAATGGCATCTACTTGTGAACCTGCATCAATAACTTTCATTACGTCGTGTGTAAATAGGGCCAGCTGTGTTTCACATGATCTTTTCTTCCGAAATCCGTGTTGATTTGTCGTAAGCAAATTATTATCGTCTAGAAATTTCATAATGTTCGAGCATATAATATGCTCCATAACTCTAATACAAACAGATGTTATAGATATTGGACGATAGTTTCCAGGATCACTTCGATCACCTTTCTTGAAAATCGGAGTTACTTGCGCGATTTTCCAGTCTGAAGGTACTTTTCGCTCTTCTAATGATTTACTGAATATATCAGACAGAAATGGCCCGATTTCCGCCGCATACTCTGAAAATACTCTTCCTGGAATTCCATCTGGGCCCGGTGCTTTCCCCCACTTCAGGAGCTCTAATTGCTTTATGATACATGCAGTATCTATTCGTAATGATTCCACCACCGACTAGACAAGGCGTGGGAAAACGGGAACACTCCTTCTTGAGCGTGCGTGTACCCTCCTTTGTTTTTTGAGTAATCTTTTAACTTCGCATGTGTACCACGGTGGCCTAGTCAGCATCGAGGTCGTCAGAGGAGAGTAAGAATTAGAGGTAAGGAACGAGAATGAATTCGGCCATGGTATTTTAAAGCAAGCATCCTCGCATTCACTTGGAGAGATTTGGGGAAACCATGGAAAACCCAAATCTGGATAGCCGGACGGTGATTCGAACCCGCGTCCTCCAGAATCCGATGCCAGAGAGTTATCACTCACCCATCATGCTCGGTGTGATATATACTCGTAGATGTTCATATCTTGTTAAGCTGAGAAGTAAAATATTTTTGTCAAATTTTTTCGTTTGAAAATAAAAAGCTGAATGGCCGTCGAATTTGACAGTTTTAAGGCATTTTTGTTTCCGGGTATATATCTAAAGCAGTATTGCCTATGAATTTCAAATTTTTCACCAATATCGATCATATCCTGCATTAAAACTTTCAATACTAAAACTACTTCTATCTATTCTATTTTTTAAATGATAAGCAAAAGTTTTTATTTTGTCATATACTAAAAGAATTTTCTGAAGTGCTCTTAATTGAGAATTCACTGTATTGTATTATGTCTACAATACATTTCACTGAACCGAAAGACTGAGTTTTGTACCATGTTACTACAGTCTGGCCTACACCTACATATCTAATAAGGTCGTTATACCCCGGAATCCTAATTGGGCTGGGATGGGTTTGCAACTAACAGGATTTTTGTTACCTGTGATATCCGATACTGCGGATAAGTAGCTGTATCTTTGGAAATATATAAATAAGTTTAATTCATAGTTTTGATTACTAGTTCTTGTAAACCTATGTTATGGTTATTTATTATAATCTTGAAGACAATTCCCGTTGTCATCTTGCCTTTTGCGTTTTGCAATCTGCAATCCTAAATCATCAACCGAATTAATTACACATAATCAGTATTATCAATAATTACCCATTAATATAAAAATCTTTAAATCAAATTAAATGCCACATAATAAATTACCGCATCTGAGAATCAATACAAACAAAGTTCTTCGTCACGTATCATACAGAACCATAAGACACACGTTATTAGCATAAAGGATGTTCCACAAGGATAATCAATCCGGAGTAGGAAGAGACATAATCAGAGGTACCTTGGAAATTAACTTTTCTCTTGCCTGCCCTGCGCATTCAATGTATCCTGCGAAACTGGAAATTAACTTTTCTCTTGCCTGCCCTGCGCATTCAATGTATCCTGCGAAACTCTCTGCTCCGAACAAGGGACACCTTTGACCTCGAACCACACGAAAACATGCTTATAACAACAAGCGATCATAAAAAAACAGTGGTGTGTGTCATTTCCAAGCAAAACGTTGCATTCTACCTCAAGTAATATACTAACAGAGAGAAACAAATTAACAAGATATCAAAACCATATGAATGAAATTGTTCGTAATTCAAGGACGTCAGTGTATCATTAAATTTTCAACCAACAGTGTCAAAAACTCTATGCTTAAAGTACTTAACACAGCGCAAAATACGCATATACAGCAGTACCACACACCTGATAGTGCTTATATTAGTCCTCAAAGTGCAGAAACTGGATTTAAATGAAGTGGCTAAAACAGATTGGAAGAGAGCAATGTGCACACCTCACTAAAGCCACGTTATCACATTCCAAATCATTTTCGCGTTTACGCAGTCCAATATCAAAAGCCACACTAATTACATTTTAAAATGATGATATTGGTGTGTCAATGTCGTAACCTGGCCTTCGCCAAGCATACTGCAACATAGGCTTATACGTAGGTGCAACAAATTAATTGTAAATCACGGAGTGAAGTTTCATGATGAAATAACTATCATGTATCTTCACTTGGGGTTTGTCACACCTCACTAAAGCCACGTTATGACATTCAAAATCACTTTGGCATTCACGTAGTCCAATATCAAAAGCCACACTAATTACATTTTCAAATGATGATATTGGTATGTCAATGTCATAACCTGGCTTTCACCAAGCATATTACAACAGAGGCTTATACGTAGCTGCATATTGAGCTCATATTGCCGAAAGAAGTTAACATCAAGAGGTTGGCAATATTTTTTTGTTTTCGTCGGCAATATCTTCAGCATATAACATCTTTGTTTGGCATCTAGAAGGGTACGACCTGTATGACTTGACCAGGAATCACACAACAATAGGCTCTTTTCATTTGTTACATGTTCGCCAAGGACTGAAGTTAGAAAACGTTTCATGTGTTCTTTAGTCATTTTGCACTTCTGCTTGTATCCACATGAATGTTTCGTGCACAGGTTCTTTTAACTTCCTTTCAAATATTTGGACTGAATGTGCCTTGCAAGTGCGGAGTTCTGCATGGAAATGACACACACCACTGTTTTGTTTATGATCGCTTGTTATTCTATACATATTTTCTTGCGCTTCTGAGCGTTAGAGGTAAAAATGTGTCCCTTGTAATAGCCCTGGAGGGGGCACCTGTGGGGCTCTCCCTCCCCTTAGCACTCTTGTTTGCAAGAGTTCCTTCGCAACATTTCAAGAGTTACCCTAACGTGATACCCGTACCGTACATCTCATGTTACAGAAAACTCCGGTAACCCACATTGTTTGTATGGGGTAGTATACGAGCAGCATTAATGGGAAGAACCGTACAATATGCCGAGAGCTTGTCTCGGATTCTAGGATCCGGTATCTGAAACTACTGTCCTAAGCAGTTACACAACAAGTCTCCTCCTCAAAAATTTTGGTACTATGTTCTCTTGTCGGCAAGCCTTCCTCTTCAGCGTTAGAAGTAGGTCTGTTGATAATATATCGAAATATCGATATTATTTTTTGAAAATATCGATATTTATGAGTGATATTTTTTAGGCCGATATATCGATATTTCGATACTGAAATCTGGATATCGGCTTCGATATTTTTTTAAAAATAAGTTATCATTTTTCGTTTGCTCTAAATGACACTATGTCCCTCAAATTTCTGTTACGCATAGAGATCAGCAAGCTTAAGTAAATGTTACTACGTTTCTATAATTAATTTGGAAGTTACATGTACCAAGTCTACCTAGATGATGAAAACAGTGTAGCCAAGGCATCACTCATCTAGCTCGAATCGAACGTGAGCCCATTGTTTGAAATTAGCGTGCGCATTATCAAGTCCATTGAAATTAGTGTTTTAGCAGGAATAGTGGGAACTGTAAATAACAAATAGTTGCTAATATGCAAAAATTAGAGCTAGAAAAGTAAGACAACTCAGAATAGGCTATCAACGTACAAAACATAATACCACCAAAAATCTTATGAAAAAAAGTTATGTAACTTGGCCATAATTCATGACTCTACTTCTACCTAAATAAATGTCTCAACTGTATTGCTTATCAATCTTAAAAATACACAAAATAAGATTTGCCTCGAACCTCTTTCGAATTTATAAATTTTATTAATTTTTATGAAAATTATAACACGCATAATGGTCAAATTATTTTAAAAAATCAACAATCACCAAGAGAAACCATTCTAAAGTGAAAACCTTATTAAGAACAAAATCACGAGTCTCTTTATCAGTGGACAATCTTATTTTTACAAGGTTTGATTTTATGAAATTATTTATATATCGATATATCGATACTTTTTTCGATATATCGACAGTCGATATTGATACTTCTTAAAATATCGATATATCGAAAATCCGATATTTTTAAAAATATCAACAGTCCTGGTTAGAAGTGTCTCGCCGTAATCACTTGCGTCATCGTCCTACCATACCTCTAATGCATACCGCCAGATCGCAGTTTCCCGAAAATTTGGTTTTGGGTAGACCGCCTTAAGGGTAGGCGCCGTGAGGTATTCAAGGGGTTAGTCTCGGATACTAGTGATTAGGGCTATTGATAAAATAGCCACAAGACTTTGCCCTTTTTAAAATGATTTGTTTTTGTAATATTGTTTTTATATAATAGGGTCGATATATCGATACTTTTTCTTCGATATAGCGAATCCGATATAAATATTTTTTTAAATATCGATATATCGAAAATCCGATATTTTTTAAAATATCAACAGCCCTACTAGTGATAATGAAGGCAAACATCATTGATAAAACAGAACAGCGGAGGAAAATTTGATATGAATGTCTCCGACGATTGGAAGGTGGCCAGTAAGAATGTGGAACTGGAAATCTTATGAAAGTAGAAAAATAGGCGTACCAAAAAGTATGGCAAGGAGCAAAAACTACAAGAAATCTCGAAGAAATGATACCCGCTGCAAACAAGAACTGTGGATTATTTGTGGAATAACAATGAGTTCAATGTTCGAATCAGCTAATGATTTACACGCAAAGTAGATTTAATCATCAGCGTCAACAAATTATTTAACTTTAAATTAAATTTCATTTCTGTATATATATATATATATATATATATTTATTGTCATTTCATTCATCCCCCTTAATGGGGGAAGCGGGCTGGCAGCACACATGTCGTGCTCTTCAGCCAAATGATAATGTAGTTTACAATAGATTTTCGTAAATGAATGTTTACACTTTTACAAAAATTATACAGTTGATTTGCATTGAGTTGTTAAATAATCAAAGTTCTAGTTTTGTACAATATTTTGTTTGCTTTTCTTGCAGATTTGTGGCTAGTAGTAGGCGATTTTGATGTCATTCACAGAGTAGGGTAAATTTTTGTTCTCTTCTCTTGTTGAGGTATTGTAGGTGGTCGGTCTCTGTGCTGGGTTATATAAAGGATATTTTGGAGGTGCAGTGTTGGTGGGATCTGTTTGTAACAGGAGGGGAGATGAAGTGGTTCTTTAAGTAGGCGGTGAGTTATAGGATTTTTGTTTAGAAGGCTATTGATAGCATATTTTAGCCGGAGGGATTCTATGTGGATCAGTATGTGAGGAAAACGCATTCTGGTATAAAGCTGTTGGGTAGGAGAAGGTAGTCTTATTCGGTAGGCGATTCGGAGGGCGTGGCGTTCTATTATTTGGAGTCTATTGTAGAAGTGATCAGGGGCGGAGAGCCATGAGAGGTGACCATAAGTTAGGATGGGACGAAGAAATGCTTTGTATGTATTTATGATGACCTGGCTATGTAGTCCCCAGGATGTTCCAGTAAGTAATTTTAAAAGGTTTAGGCGGGTTTGGGCTTTGGAGTTGATGGTTCTAAGATGAGGTGTCCATGTAAGATGTCGGTCGAGGGTGATTCCTAGGTATGTAACTGTGGGTTGTAGCTGGATGGGATGATTGTATATGGTTATGTTAAAATCAGCGAGCCTGTATCTTTTACTAGTTTTTCCAAAAATAATGGCTTGTGTTTTATTGGGATTAATTATTAGTCGCCAGCGGTTGCACCATTTGACGAAGCAGTCTAGTATGATCTGTAGGGCTTTCTCCGACTGTTGAAGGGTTTTATGAACGGCGAGGTAGGCGGTGTCATCGGCGTACTTAAGGATATATGTAGGTGGTGCGGGAATGGGTATATCGGTTATGTACATGATGTATAAGAGGGGCGACAGGACAGACCCTTGGGGGACACCTGCGGTCATGGTGAAGATGCGGGAGAGAATGTTGTTTATGGAAACGAAAGAGGTACGGTTGGTGAGGAAGGAAGCTATTGTGCGAATGTAGGTGATAGGAAGGGCGAAGGTTTGCAATTTGAAAATGAGGCCAGCGTGCCATACTCGATCAAAAGCCTTTTCAATATCTAATAGTATAAGTATTGCTGATCTGTGGGTGTTGATGTGGGTGGTCAGAAGGTGCATAAGTCTGAGGAGTTGATCTTGGGTCGATAGGTTTGGACGGAAGCCACACTGGGCGGGGGATAGGAGAGAGTGTTGTGATAGATGTTTGTGGATACGTCGTGATAGTATGGTTTCAAATGTTTTGCTGAAGACGGAGGTGAGGCTGATGGGGCGGTATGAGTTCGGATCTGATGTGGGTTTGTTAGGTTTGGGGAACATAAGGATTTTTGAAGATTTCCATTTTGGGGGATAGATGCCAGAGTATAGTACGTTTGTATATAGATGAGCTAGAAGTTGATGGAAAGAGCGGGGTGCTTCTTTAATGTGGCGATAAGTGATTGAATCTGGGCCCGGGGCAGTATTTTTCTTCGTGCTGAGGACGGATAGGATGTCATTAGCTGTGATAGGGGTGTTAAGTCCAGTACGGCTGACGGTTTGAATGTAGTTGAAGTCGGGTAGGAGGGGAGGTGATGTAGGGTTGGCACGCTGTTCGATGATATGGGAGTCTGTGTAGTCGAATTTGGGGTCGTTTGGGACAGTGTGGATGGTTTCAAGTAGGTTGGCGAAGAGGTTGGCTTTTTGAGTGTTGTCGGGGACAGGAAGGTTGTTGTGGAGGAGGGGGTAGTTGGGGGCGGGTTTGAGACCAGTTAAGCGGCGGAAGGTGGACCAGTATTGGGAGGAGTTTTGGGAATATTTTTGGCTTAGTTGGTTGCAGGTGTCCCTCCATGTGCGTCTTTTCTGAGCGGCGATACAGTTGCGGACTGTTCGCTGGAGTTGTCGGTGGAGGGTGAGTAGCTGACGGTCATGGGTTCTTAGGTAGGTGCGGAAGAGGCGACGTGAGATATGAAGAAGTTGAAGGGCTCGTCTGGATAGTGATGGTTTGTGAGGGGTGATAGGAGTCAAGGGGATATGAGCGGCAGTAGCGTCTGTGATTGTACGTTGGAGGTATTCGGCGGTTCTAAGTAGGCTGTCTGCGTCTATGATATTTGGGTTGTCTGTCGCTATCTGGTCGTCTATGTATTTCCTGTAGTCTTTCCAGTTGGTTTTATTGTAGTTTTGAATATATTTATGGGGTGTGGGGTTGGGTGGGTGCGGGGTGTGGGGGGCATTGTACTGGATGGAAAGCATAATGGGGAGGTGATCACTGCCGATTGGATCGAGGACATGAAGGGTGGAGCGGGTTAGTATATTGGGAGAAGCTATAACTACGTCAGGGGTTGTGTTTGATTCGGGACGTGTGGGTAATGGAATGTTAATGATGTCACCTCTCATGGCGGTTAGGATGTTATGAAATTGATGAAGTTCTTGCTGGGTGCGGCTATGGATATTGATATCTGCCATGATGATGTATGAGCTGTAATGTTTATCTATATATGATATAAAATTTAAAGGGAGGGGAACACCGGGTCGAATGTATATGGTGACAAGGGTGACTGTGAGGGATTTGAGAAATACTGTGGCAATGATATGTTCAGATGGATGGTTGAGTGGTGGGTGTATTTTGATGGGGATATGATGCTTATAGCCAATGGCCACTCCCCCGCGTGCTATAGGCGCTGGGTTGTCGGTTCGGGTGAGCTGGTAGGGTGACATACGGATGTGATGGTGGGGTTGGAGGAAGGTTTCATTGAGCATAAAGCAATGGATGTCGTGTGTAGCGAGGGTATGCAGGAGGAGGTTTTTGTTCGTTGGGAGTGATCGAATATTATTGAAAAGTATATTGTGGGAAAGTGGCATATTAGGAATAGTTCTAGTTGTGGAGTTGGTGGGTTTAGACGAGGGTTTCTAGGGGCAGAAATTGGAAGTGGGCGTTATTGTGAGAGTAGGTGGCGTTTATTTGTATTCCAAATACTGCTTTTGCTGCAATTGAAATTTGCGCCAGGGTGTGTTCACGGGAGAAGGGATTTAGGTTTTGTAATGTGATTGTCATGAATCTTAGGATATCTTCTATGGTCGGTGGAGGACGGATGGAGTTGGTGGGTGGTGTGGGAGGATCAATGGGTCGGAGGGGTACTGTGAGTTCTGCTTTGGTAGGCGCTGGCTTTGATTTGCATTTAATGGAATAGGTAGGATGGTTTTGGTCACAAGTATTGCAGGTGGGAGTTTTCTGAAGGTTTGGGCAAGCTTTTAAGAAGTGGTTCTCTTTGCAGTGTGGACAGATAGGGGTGTTCTTGCAGTTTGCCGTTAGGTGGTCATTGTATTGTAGACAACGTGCACACAGTGTGGGTTGGGGGGAAGGGGTTTTTGATGGTTCCACTCTATGTTTTTGATGGTAGATTATGGCTCCATTTCTAAGCAGTTGATCAATTGTTGATGCGTCTTCAGTTAGTACTCTGATCATGTAAGTGGGTCCTAAGCTGTTCTTGATTCGGAGGGCTTTTCGAACATGTAATTCGTCGTTCGAGTTGAGTTCGGCGACTACCTCTTCTTCAGTTATTGTTGGGTCTACACCTCGGATGACGGCTGTGAGTGTAGGAGGTCTTCTAGGTGGGGTTGGTTGTTTTGGTGGGGATGAGGTGACAGTTGTTAAGTTGGCGTTGTCGCCAAATGAAGGTAGTCCAATTTTGTTTTTAAGTAATTTAGGGAAGTCTGGTTCATTACTCTTGATGATCATACCATTTTTAGTGGGGATAAGTTGATGGATAGAAATGTTGGGTATATGTCGTTTGATGAATTTGCTTAGGGTTTTACTGTTCATATATTCAGGGAAGGTTCCTTTTAGTAGGTATGTATGAATAGTCTGTGACGTGGATGGAGGTGATGATGAAGTGTCCATAACTTCGCATGCGGTTGTTGCACTATTGGATAAGGAGGTTTGTGGCGATGGTAATGAGCTACTTTTGATCTGTTCGTAGGGTTTTGCATTATTTCTGGCAGTTTGAAGATAGCTGGTGCCACGTGGTGGTTTCTGAACTATCTGTGGAAGATTTTGATGAATGCCTTCAGATGCAGCGGGGCAGATGATTGATGAGGAGGTGGTGGTGGTGGTGCTGATGGTGGTTGTAGTAATAACTGAAGATGTAGCCATGGTGTAGAAGTGGGGGCTAGTAGTGACAGTGGGTGGAAGGATGGTAGGGTTGGTGTCTGAAAGGTCCATAGCGTTACCGTACATTGGTGTGTCCGGTGGATGTGCAGCAGTTGGGGAGCAGGCGTTACCAGTTGGCAGGCGAAGTCCGTGAGCAGGCGAAGTCCGTGAGCAGGCGAAGTCGGTGAGCAGGCGAAGTCGGTGAGCACGCGAAGTCGGTGAGCAGGCGAAGTCCGTGGGCACGCGAAGTCCGTGGGCACGCGAAGTCAGTGGGCAGGCGAAGCCCGAGGGCACGTAAAGCCCGAGGGCAGGCGAAGTCCGATGTCAGGCGAAGTCCGAGGTCAGGCAGAGTCCGTGGGCAGGGGGTGTCCGCCGGTAGGCGAAATCCGTTGGCCGGCAGGAGGCAACTTTTGCCTCAGATGTGTAAAACACACTACGGAAAACCTAGTCTTTTTCCGCGACGTCTCACAATACGTAATTCACTAATTGTTCTAGATAACAGTCTGACAACTACGAATGTGTCACAACAATAGCAAATAAACAATAAATTCTCACAACAATATCAACAACGATGCGCATATGTTTTAGATGTCCATCGTTCATTTCTGCCAGCTGAAGGCTACATATAATAAAATAGGCAACATTCTGCCTGCGGGAGAAATAGTAGAGCTAATAAATAGAATAATTCCTACTGTACCATCAATACGTTGTTCTTGATTAAGGGATATCTTTACTTTGCCAATAATGTCTTACTCATGTACTTTTAATTTTTTAGATTTATCAAAGATCTTAAATAAAGTAGTCTGTTATAGACTACCAACAAATTAAAGGAGAACAGTTTGTAATATCATTTTTTTTGTCGTTGGCATTTTTATGCAGATTAATTACTCGCACGCAGTCCCACGTCGCTTGAGCTAACGAGGAGGACACCATCAGCTGTGCTCGACATTAGAATGGTTGCAATCTGTAGCTGGATTTGCTTGTTAATGAACTCAAAGAACCGGTTGGCATGACTCACCGTGAGTGGTATTTTCCTTTGGGGTTATGACGGGAGTAGAAAACAAGGAAACGCTTGGAGATCGCAGCGAAGAAACGGAAATGGGGAGAACCGTCGACAATTTGTGGAGAAGGAGGTCACATGTGGTTCCGATCTCAATAGGGGATATAAAACTGCGGACTTAGAGGACTGCTACTAGTTGCATACTTTTTCTCCAGAGAATACCGGAGCAGATATAAGCATAGGATCAGGAAAGCTTTTTTTGCTTATGGCTTTACACCTCCTCGGTGTCTAGGTCATTTGAGGCGGTAAAGGACTGGGTCTAGGGTAGGGAAGGAATACGGACATGGCCTTTTGAAGGAAGCATCCAGGCATTCGCATGGAGTGATCAGAAAAGAACATAGATCGGAGCTACAAACATATTTTTGATTTTAATTGACCACCACACACACATCGGTCATCGACTCATCGACTCATCGAGATCGTCGCAATGTTCTTGGTATGCACTGTTAACATTCTGCGCATCCGCCTTTAACGTTCTGCGCATGAGAATTTAACGATACTTTGATGCAGGCAACTATGGTATCGTACGCTGTCACTATGTGTTTCATGAGTATGCCTAAATCTTAAATTGCATTAATACTCACTGAATGTCATGTCACAACGTCAGACGCTATGTTTACTTGCGGAAGAGTCACCACTGAGACGAAACAGAATTTTTTTTTTTTTTGTATATTAGTTGCTGTATGTTTGTTTATAGTCGTTTCATTTGTTTGATAGAACAATTTGGACAAAGTTCATATTTGCTGTACAAATACAATAAAGCTAATATCGTTCGTCCACTAGAGCTCGAAAAAAAAATACACATAAAACAATGCAAATACATAGAAGTTTAACTTCTTGTGCGTGTACAAGCTGATATACGCAGTACTTGGTCTTCTTTATTGTTCTAGTCAATATGACTTGAGTTTGTTAAAACCTCTGAAATTTCGACTATTAAGAAAAATAAAATGTGTTGGTTGATCGTTTACTGTATGTAACAAACACGGTACTCAAATCTTTGTTATATTTAATAATACAAGAGGATTGTTATAAATAACACAAACACGTTGCCGTCTATCAACCTGTAACACAATATGGATTCGTATGCAGTTTTAGTTTCGATAGATTTTCGCATACCTATATTACACGTCACGGTACCAAAGCCAATACAGCATCCCCCTTAGTATAAGTTATTTTTCTCAACATTTTCTCGTAATGAAACAAATAGCAATAAGGTCAAATTGTTACGAAAATTTTTTCATTTTAATTAATTACAGGAGTGTTTAACTGAAAGAGCTTTGCTCACTTTAAGTACTATGTTCCTATAATATATACTATTTTAGATGACATTGTTAAGAGTGTTATAAGCAATTCGTGTTTGTATCTATTGTTGCTGTGCATTCACGATCCATAACATTAATATGTAACAGCAGGAAACGTCTTCCAGATAGATAACGTGACATGAAATTCAGTAATTAATCATTACTGTCAAAACACTACTTCTGGTTAAAACAGTCTCGTCATCATCAGTACGAAATTTCAGCATAAATATGCAACAGTTAATGCAGTGATACCTGAAAAATATAAAAAATCCCTTAAGATTCATATTTTAATCATCTCGAAAGAGAATAATAATAAAACTTAAATGTAAATTTACAGTTTGACCAGTTCTGTCCGAATTATTGCAGCCTTAACAGGTTATCACATTTACCACATATTTATTTAATTATTGTTATTATTTGCACTGGCGATTTACCCCTTCTTGACGTCGGGATCCGGACAGAACACAAGGAAAGGGAAGGAATTTGATCATGGCCTTAAGAAGAAGGCATCCCCCCATTCAACTCGAACGAATTTGGGATGTTAACCTCGATGGGGACCGAACCGCATCCACCCGAATAAAAGACCACAACCTTAAACGATCACGCACCTGCACTCTATCCCTTTGTGCCACAAAACACTGATCAAGTAAATGATTCATATCCTTTTTTACTGTTAACAAACTATATGCTTTTATTGAAGCGTTATTTTGGCACAAGTTACTGCACACGTGTTAGAATTCGTCGTAAATTATCAAAGGATATTAGAACAACTGACCTTTATTTAACTGTTTTCAAATGTAAAAATATAAAATCTAATAAAATCCACAGTTTTAAAACTGCCAAATATACAGCGACAAACATGAGGTCTAAACAGTCAAAAAAACTATAGCGAAGATA